>JAVTVY010012829.1:0-54656 GCA_036873755.1 Hanleya hanleyi
AGGAATATTTCAGCTATTTAGCGACGATCAAACGAAATTCTAAGTATTCGAGTTGACAACTTAGTAATCCAACACATTACAGCATACGCACATTAAAATCTATACAACAAACCGATTTCTCTCAAATAACCTAAGATTTCTTTCACACGACTAAAAGATCTTCTAAAGTAGCTGCTCGATATAAAGAATCCCCTACAAGCTTAAAATCTACACAGTCGATAAGAATATGTTTCACTGTGAGATCTTCGTGGCATAGAATACACCTTGGGACTAGCTCTCTTTTTATTAAATGTTCGTGAGTTAATTGTGTATGACCGATTCTACATCGCCTGATCATCGCTTGATCGAAACGTTTCTGGCTGTCCAGATGAGTATAGCCTACGGCTTTGTTTAACTCATGAAGTTTGTTATTATACACAGCATCCCAAAAAGATTGAAACAGCTCTCCCACATAAGCTCAGAAAGAGGCTATGAATTCGCTATATGGGATTCCAACAGGATAAACCCCTCATTATCTATATTGATGTCTTGTTACTCGGGGTATATAAAAGTTATGTGCGATTGAGAAACGATGCCCTCGCTTCGAAAGTTATGCAGACCATATCTCAATATTTATGGAATTACTCCCCCTCCCCCCACTCGTCAAAACTTAATGGACCTAAAGTCATAGAGCATCATTTTCACTGAAGTGTCAAACATATAACTCACCAAAAGGTGTCATTTGTTCCGAAAATCAAAGTCTTTTTCCGAACGAAACCGACCGAAATGGATTATCGTGGATTGTGTTGTGGCGGGTTTCCGCAGTGCAGAAGCAAAATGCGGGCAGTTTCGTAACTGAAATGGTCGGTGAATTTGTCCGTTGTACCGATGGTTCTAAATGATAGACCTTTGTCAATATTTCTTGCTATAAGATAAAAACGGCTCGAGGGATATAAATTCGTTATTGAGGTTTTCCCCTGGGTGTATGGAAAGTTACGACCATCCCCGAAACGCCTACACCCTCGGCTGACACCTCAGGGTGTAGGAGTTTGAGGGACGATCGTATGGCAAGCCGTTTTACTTTTTATTCAGTATTTGGTGATATCATCAAATATTTGCTGATATCATGAAATGATTTACTGATATCATCAAATATTTGCTGATATCAACAAATATTTGGTGATATCAGCAAATATTTGCTGATATTACCAAATCATTTGATGATATCTGCAACTGATTTGCTGATATCATCAAATGATTTGCTGATATCAGCAAATCATTTGATGATATCATCAAAAACGCTTTATTTGTTGATATCAGCAATTGATTTGCTGATATCAGCAAATGATTTGATGATATCAGCAAATACTTTATATTTGATGATATCATTAAATATGGTGGAAAGTCAAAGTATGAACCATAACATGGAAGGCTCCCTGTTCAGAATGACAATAAACTTCGTCACAGCGCATGTTCCGTTTCACAGGCTCGCTTCACTATTTCTGCCCCCATTAGAGGCGGTTGACCTGTAAGTCCTGACCATTAACCACTGTGGTGGACCTACCTCGCACACGAGTTTCTGTGTACATCCGACCGGACCCCCGGCACGGTCAACATAGATATAACACAGAATTGAAAAGTGATCGGAATGTTCAACAAATAGCGCTTGAGATCATACTGAATTTACAGGGGACATGCTTAGATAAATAATGTCACACAACTGTTTCAATCTGTATCGGCTTTAGTAATAATTGAGTACAGTACCCACATCAGATAAAGATAAAAAGAAGCCATACGACTTAATAATTGAGGCTTGGTTAGTTCTGTCTTTATCGTAACAGCCTGGTCTCCTGTTACGGGTCAGTAAAGGGGCATAGAGATTAATTTATTGTTGTATGTGCGACAATCGGCTCTGCCTTAATATACCATGCTCCATGCTGACCGGCTTTCCCGAAATCATTATCCCCTTTCGCCTCACCCCGATTATACTCAAATGCAGATCTAATGAATTTGTGTCTACAAGTCAACAACCCGCGATGGAAAAGTTTATCTTCCCTGCTGTATATTTATTTGAATGCCCTAAAATTCATGATTCTATTTGTCATTTATTAGTAAAGATTGGCGTAAGGTATATGCCAGAGGTTTGATAGGTTTTATTGTTATTGTCCGGGTCTTTATAAGTACCGTAATATATATTGCATGTGATTTGTCGGTAGATAGCTTTACCACAAGGTATAAATTATCAAACAACAGGATGAGAAGGGAGCAGGCATTAACATTTAGGCTTATTTTCACGTTCCGCCATATTTAATGATATCATCAAATGATTTGCTGATATCAGCAAATATTTGATGATATCAGCAAATGCTGATATCATCAAATGATTTGCTGATATCATCAAACCATTTGGTGATATCATCAAATCATTTGGTGATATCAGCAAATCGACTGATTTGGTGATATCGGCAAATCATTTGATGATATCAGCAAATCATTTGATGATATCATCAAATCATTTGAAGATATCAGCAAATATTTAATGATATCAGCAAATGCCGAATAAAAAGTAAAACGGCTTGCCATACGGTCGTAACTTTCCACACACCCGGGGGAATAACTGAATAACGAATAATATATATTTCATATCACACCCGTGCCAATAACTATGACCATGGATAAGATTTACCTTGCAAATCTAGCCATAATTGTCCTGTCCATATCTCTATGGTGTTCGTATGAACCACCACTGTAGTGGTTACAAGCGTCTGGTCCGTCATTCATAATTCAGGAGTCGTCCGTTAGAGAATATCCGCGTCCATAATCCAAAGACCTATTCCATATTCCATATAACAGTATTAGCACCAAATTCAAAAAGACAATCATAGTATACATAAAAATAGTCTTGTTTCATGCAAGAGAGAAGCGGTCAACAGTTTTCAATGATGCCGGCAAGACATCATGAGGTTCCAAAAATATCAAATCCGTATCGCTGATCAGTATTCTTAATCCATAATATTCGTTGTAAAGTCGTCATCTAAAGAATGATGTATCTCAATAACGCTTTGATTGTGACTGTTCATATGAGTACCATGAGGATCTTGAAGTACATGGGTTCATACGGCCCCTAGCCCCGGGTTAAGCGGAATTAGACACAAGTTGCGAAACGTAACGCCATAGACCTTGCACGCTACGCTCGTATTTTGCTATCAGCATGCGATATGTATCGCCAAATTTGAGAAACTTTTGAAACAAATTTGAGAGTGGAGGCGCTTGGTGGTGTAGCCCTGTTTTATAAGTTTCTGCAACAAAGTTTGGTGACGGTGATTAAAATCATCACATCTAACACAGGATCTAGCAAATGCTACTAGGCGTGAAATGTATACGCCATATGCAGGTCCCACTGGGATATTACTGTCCAGAAAGGGATAGTTTACGATGTCGAAATTGTAATCATCTCTTTTGTCATACAGTCGACGAGAGAGAAGGCCCGCTTCATTTTTATAGAGGTATAGGTCTAAATATGATGTGCCTGAACCGGCACGGGTTCGAGCCCAGCTGATTCATGTGTGAAAGTTTGTCACTTACTTGCCAAAGGGCGGTGGTTCTCTCCGGGTACTCCGGCCTCCTCCACCAACCAAACTGACTGTCACCACATGAGTGAAACAAACTTCAGTGTGACATTAAGCCAAATTCCCTCCCTCCCTCCGCCTGTAGGGTTATCTGTAGTTTCCTTCAAATCCAGTGAAGGTTGATATATATCCTTCACTGCGTCATTTATATAGCGATTATCCACAGCGAGAAGATCGTCTATATAGCGTTTGTTGAATGAGAAGGAACGGGCTTTGAATGGATCGGATGGTTCCTGCGACATTCAGTAGTTCTTTAACGGTTGGTCTGCTATATCTTTTGGTCTTCTATATCTTTCTTCAGTTTTTATGAACACAGATTGATTTTCGAGATGCGTACAAGATTTAGCCGTTGTCCATTGCAGAATTTCCGCGTCCATAATCCAAGGACCTAATTCATATACGACAATCAATTTATTCTTTCTCTCTCAAAAATCATTTCATATATAATTCATATAATAACATTAGCACCAAATTAAAAGGATAAATCATAGTATAA
The DNA here is from genome assembly GCA_036873755.1 of Hanleya hanleyi. Classification (NCBI taxonomy): domain Eukaryota; kingdom Metazoa; phylum Mollusca; class Polyplacophora; order Lepidopleurida; family Hanleyidae; genus Hanleya; species Hanleya hanleyi. The sequence continues at coordinate 4,105 of JAVTVY010012829.1, forward strand.
ATAAAACTAGGCTGGTTTCCTGCAAGACAGAAGCGGTCAAAAGTTTTCAATGATGCTAGCAAGACCTCATGATGATCCAAAAATGCCAAATCCGCTGATCAGTATTTTTAATCCATATGATATACGTTGTAAAGTGATTATCTAGAGTATGATGTACCTCAGTCACGCTTTGATTATGACTGTTCATATGTGGATCTTGAAATACACAGGTTCATACGGCCTCTAGCGCCGGGTTAAGCGGAATTAATCTTTTTTGGCAATATTAGGCCATTCACATATGTACATGGTTTAAAATAGCTGTCGGCATCCCTCAAGCTGAAGCATCCCATACCATGAGCGATAACATAAGTCGGTTCTGCTCTTCATAGCTGTTTTCACATGTCATAAATAGTGAATGGGATATGTACAAGCGTCTGAAATTCAGTAACAGGCCGTCATCCATGAATAATTTCGTCGTCCTTAATCTAAAGACGTGATTGGTCAGACATTACAAGCACCAAATCCAGGCAGGTAAGTATATATACATATATCATACAAATGTAAGGTTATTTCATGTAAGATAAAAAGTGTCAACGCTTTTCATTGATGCCGACAGGGCATACGTTATTAATGCCGAAAGGACATACGTTATTGATGCCGACAGGACATACGCTATTGATGCCGACAGGACATACGTTATTCATGCCGACAGGACATATGTTATTGATGCCGACAGGACATAAGTTATTGATGCCGACAGGACATATGTCATTGATGCCGACAGGACATATGTTATTGATGCCGACAGGACATATGTTATTGATGCCGACAGGACATATGTTATTCACATCCGTATCATTGATAGATCTGTTTGGGTTTTTTTGAATAAATTCCTGAATGGTTTGCAATCAATACAGCGCCGGGAAAGATGGTTCGCCTTGACTGGGACAATCCACAGTTATTATATCCTGCCATAGTCGAGTAGATAGAGCATCGACGCGTTTAGCCGGGTTCAAATCCCGACAGCTACGAGATCCGTGATCCAAGTTGTACACTTAGCACTATTGGCTACCAGGTACTACACGTCCCAATCTACGTTTGTACTTCAGGTATAAATCCAGTGTAAATGAGCGACATGGCTTGGATGGATTCACGGATTGACAGAGCAATAGAATGTCTGTGTAAACATCATGTGATACTCCAAAAACGACTTGGAAATTCAATTCGATTAAAGAATAAATATTTGTCTGTGACATTGCTTTTACGAATAGAACGTCGTGATATCGTCGACTCATCATTGAAACTTCTCCCTAGCAAGAAGCACACGTTAAAAAAAAAAGGAAAAGTGAAAGATGTCGGATCTGATGCCCACTCTAACAGCTGTATCAAAGAACGATCAGTTTGTGATTTTCGTGAGATACTCAGGCTACGTCCGAAAATCCACCGTATTCTCGGATCTGAATGTGAGGTGCCGTGGGAAGCTTTTCTGTGCAGTCATATGGTTGCTTTTTAGTCGAAGGACGTCAATTTTTCCCACTTACACTGCATATCGCTCCAATTCGTAACATTTGTCAAAATTCAATTTGAAGTTGTTGCCTTGTACTTTTTCTTTGTGCTGGATCTTGCTGGAGTTTTCTTAGTGGAATGCTTGTTGTAGTGCTGTGGTTGTGTGCATCAAGCGAAGTGAACTTGTTGACAATGAGAACCGACTCACCTTCCTCTTTTATAACTGTCACATTTTCGAATTTACATACTTTCCCACTTGCATCATAAATCCATTTTATTTTACCAAAATCTTTGGTCGATCGATGATCATAATCTACTTTGAGGATATGCCATAAGTTTGTACTAGTACTGTATCTTTTGTATCGTGTCCGAGATTTTGTTTAATCTGTGCTTACTTTCTCGAACTTCATCGTTGCATAATTTATATTTCTATGGATTAGCACGATTAATTCGACTGATAAGTATGGTCGTCTCCTTGTATTCTGCAGGATTCTGTACTGCAACACGCGATACCAAATACTAAGTCACTTGGAATAATTCAATATTAATGCTTAATGTACATCCATCGTACTAGCTTCAACAATGATTTTTTTCAATATTTGTTCAAATTCATATACCGGTACTCAGTTTCTACAACAAGTGGATGCATAAACCATGATGACGATAACACGATTACCAAAGCAAACACGCAAAAAAGAAGTGAGGGAATTAAGGTTTAACGTCGCGTTCAGCAATATTTCTGCTATATAGCGACGATCAAACAAAATTCTTAGTATTTAAGTTAATAACTTAGTAATCCAATACATTAAAACATACACACATTAAAACTCATACAACAGACCGATTGCTATCAAATTACATGCGTCTGGTCCGTCGTTCATAATTCAGCCGTCGTCCATTAAAGAATATCCGCGTCCATAATCCAAAGACCCATTCCATAGTCCATATAACAGTAATAGCACCAAATTCAAAAGACAACCATAGTATACATAAACATAGGCTAGTTTCCTGCAAGAGAGAAGCGGTCAACAGTTTTCAATGATGCCGGAAAGACATCATGATGTTCCAAAAGTATCAAATCCGTATCGCTGATCAGTATTCGTAATCCATAATATTCGTTTTAAAGTCATCTAGAGAATATTGTATTTCAGTAACGCATTGATTGTGACTGTTCTTATGAGCACCATGAGGATCTTGAAGTACATGGGTTCATACGGCCCCTAGCCCCAGGTTAAGCAGAATTAGACACAAGTTACGAAACGTATCGCCATAGATATTTGCCCGCTAGGCTCGTATTTTGCTATCAGCATGAGATATGTATCGCCAAATTTGAGAAAAATTGAGTGGAGGCACTTGATGGTATACATAGCTTTTGTGACGTTGATTAAAATCGTCACATTTAACTCAGGATCCAGCAAATGCTACTAGGCGAGATATGTATACGCCATGTGCAGGTCCCACTGCAATATTACTGTCCAGAAAGGGATAGTTTACGATGTCGAAATTGTAATCATCTCTTTTGTCATAAAGTCGACGAGAGAGAAGACCAGCTTCATTCTTATAGAGATATAGATCTAAATATGATGTGCCTGTAGGGCTATCTGTAGTTTCCTTCAATCCAGCAAGCAGATCGTCTATATAGCGTTTGGTGAATGAGAGCCTAATGTACAATCTTCTTTCAGCCGACTAAATAGAGCCGACTGTAAGATCTTCGTGGCATGGAATACACCTTGGGACTGGCTTTTTTTTTAGTAAATGTTCGTGAATTAATCGTGTATGGCCGATTCTACATCGCCTGATCATGGCTTGATCAAAACGTTTCTGGCTGTTCACTTTATAGCCCACAGCTTACTGAACCCCTGAAGTTTGTTATTATTACAACGCATATAAGGGAAGTGGGAAGAGGTGCCGACATACTGACAGAGCCACATGACTTCACAGTAAAGTCTTCTGGTTAACCAATTCTAAAGCACATACCAAGTATCTAACGATTTGTGATGCTGTTATTCTCCGTATCTCTTAAAGATTGAAACGGCTTTCTCACATAAGTACAGATAGAGGGTCTGAAATCGCTATATGGGGATTCCAACAGGATCAACCTCATCATCTATGGCTGCCTTAGCCTTTTTATCAGTCTCAATATTACCATATTATCATGTAATGGAGAGAGAGAGAGAGAGAATTAAGGTTTAACGTCGCATTCAGCAATATTTCAGCTATATAGCGACGATCAAACAAAATTCTAAGTAATCAATTCAAAAACTCGGTAAACTAATGCGTTAAAACAGGTACAAACATTAAAATTTGTACAACAAACCAATCTCTCTCAAATAACCTAAAATACAATCCTCTTTCACTCTGCTAAAAAGATCCTCCAGCGTAGCCGCTCGATAAAAAGTATCTCTTACAGTCTTAAAATCTATGCAGTCTATGAGAATATGTTTCACCGTGAGATCTTCATGGCAAGGTATACACCTTGGAATCGGCTCCTGTTTTAGTAAATATTCATGAGTAAATCGTGTGTGATCGATCCTACATCGTCTAATCATGGCCTGGTCGAAACGTTTATGACTGTTCAGGTGAGTATAACCAACCGTTTTTTTGAACTCGTGAAGTTTGTTATTATCCATAGTATCCCATAAAGATTGAAACAGCTTTCTTACATAAGCCCAGATAGATGGTCTGAAATAGCTGTATGGTATTCCAACAGGGTCAACTTCTTCATCTAGAGCTGCCTTAGCCAATGTATCAGCTGCAGTGTTGCCTTTGATGTCCACGTGACTAGGCACCCAACAAAACACAATATCTATCTGTTGATCAAATCTGGTGTCATATAATTGTAGAATTTCCAAGATGGTGGGATGAGTGGAATTTCCATTTTTAATTGCTTTAAGGCATGACAGTGAATCTGAGAATATGACATATTTTTCCTTCTAGTGGATCCAATACCTTCTAAAGCTGATAATAGAGCTTTTGCTTCTGCAGTAAATATGGAACTTTTACCTGGCAGTCGATACGTTTTAGTTTTGGAACTAAAGATAGTAGCACATGCTACTCTCTCACCATCTTTAGAACCATCTGTATAAATAGCCTGATGTGAACTGTATTTCTCTCTCAGTAGACCGAATTCTTGTGTATACACGAGCTGGCTCGTGTCTGCCTTTTTATATTTAGTCAGTGAAATATCTACCTCTGGCGTGGCTAACTGCCATGGTGGAGTTGGCAAGAGCTCGTTAGGTAAAATCTGACTAACTTTAATACCAGCTGCTACAAGGTGTGGTTTCATACGGATTCCAAGAGGTGGAATAATCGAGGGTTTTTGCGAATATAAATCTGCGTACTCAGGGTTGAAAACACAGTTATATGCAGGATTTGAGTGGTTCGAACGCAGTTTTGTGATATATTGCAGCGATAATTTAATTCTCCGAAGTTCTAAAGGAAATTCATCCGCTTCCACATACAAGCTTTCTTTGTGTGATGTTCTGAACGCACCGAGGCAAAGCCTTAGTCCTTGATGGAGAATAGGATCTAGCTTTGCCAAGTTTGACTTGCTTGCACCATTGTAAACAATAGAACCATAATCGAGTTTGGAACGAACAAGCGATCGATATAAATGAAGGAGAGTTTGCTGATCTCCCCCCCACTTATAGCTGGCAACGACTTTCAACAAATCCAGAGCTTTCGTGCATTTGGCTTTTAAGCAATTTATATGTGATTTGAATGTTAGTCGTTGATCAAACAATATGCCTAGAAATTTGACCTCTTTTACTACTTTGATTTCAGTTCCGTCTAATTTTAGTTCTGGATCTTTGTGCTGGAAATATTTTCTGCAAAAGTGTATACAATTTGTCTTAGCTCTGGAGAATTTGAAGCCATTTTCCAGACACCATTTCTGAATTCTGTATAGACAAAGTTGTAATGTTCTCTCAATATTGTGTATACTTTTCCCACTACACGATATATTGAAGTCGTCTACAAAAAGTGAGCCATCAATTGATTTATTCAGAACTGCAGCCAAGCTGTTGATCTTGATACTGAACAGAGTAGTAGATAAAATACTGCCCTGTGGCACACCCTGGTCTTGATCAAAATGGTCAGACATAGTTGAACCCAAACGAATTTGGAATTTTCTATCATTCAAAAAGTTGGAAATAAAAACGGGTAAACGACCTTTTAATCCCATCTTTTGAAGATCTTTAAGAATCCCGTATTTCCATGTAGTATCGTAGGCTTTTTCTAAATCAAAAAAGATAGAAACCACATGTTCGTTCTTGGCGAAAGCATTCTTAACATACGAATCTAATCAATGGTACGGAAACCAGCTTGAATATCAGTAAGTTTCTTTTCAGTTTCTAGGTACCAAACAAGGCGATCATTTATCATGCGTTCCATTGTTTTGCAAACACAGCTAGTCAATGAAATCGGACGATAATTACCAGGGTCTGTATGGTCACGACCAGGTTTTGGTACTGGTATAACTATGGCATTGTGCCATGACGGAGGGAATTCCTCTCTATACCAAAGTCTATTGAATATGCGTCATAGGATTTCTAGAGATGATTCCGGTAGATGTTTCAAAAGCTGATAATGAATATTATCAGGGCCTGCAGCAGAATCATGAGCTTTCGTGAGAGAAGCATGAAGTTCTTCTATTGTAAACGAAGCGTTATAGCCTTCATGGTTACCGGAGGTGAATTTAATTTCTTTTTCTTCTCTTTTCTGGAAACTTTGAAATTTAGGTACATAATTTTCTGATGAAGAGTTTTTGGCAAGTGTTTCTCCTAATTTATTTGCAATTTCCACTCTGTCAGTAATCACTTGATTTCCATCGTTGAGATGGCGAACGCTGGACTTGGAGCTTTTACCTTATCATGTAATGGTAGAGTATTGTGGCGGAATTGTATATTTTTGCTGAATTTCTCCTAAGTGAAATAAACTTGAATGTGTCATTGGGACCAAATTCCCTTCCCCCCCACCTCCTCCCTGGTTATATGGAAATGTATGGTGATATAGAAATATTTTGGTCAAAGTTTATTATTGTTACCTGTACTAAAATTACTGGTCAGGGCCCTGTAGTTGTGAAGCTCTTTGTATGTGAATATTGGGTACAGGGATAGTTTTATTGTCTGTATCTAATTTTAATTGGGGTTATCATAATTGTAATTCGCGCCCTGGTCCTTTGCCACGCCCATCTTTTTGAGCACAGGCTTGAAAGACCCCAGACTCGTTCAAACGTAAGTTATAGCTATTTATCTTTGGAATTTGATATGGTTCTTCGCTGGATATTGAAAAACTCAAAATGTCTTACGGAAGAACTTGATGCTAAAGGTCACATACCGTACAGACATGTATCCATATGGGATTTCTCGACTCTCTATACTACAATCCCTCATCAGGACCTTATTGACCGTCTAAGTTCATTAATAGTATCTGTGTTCAAGAAAACTGATCGTAGATATATTAATGTCGGAAGCCATAAAGCATTCTTTGGCTCGACTACATACAAGAGATATCATTCATGGGATGTTTCTTTGTTTATAGAGTTGCTTGAATTTCTCATTAAAAATATCTATGTGAAATTTGGCAAACAATATATCAGCAGCATATAGGTATTCCAATGGGTACTAATTGTGCACCCCTGTTGGCTCTGACCTGTATCTGTTACTCTTATGAATATGACTATATGCTGGCGCTTTCCAAAAATCGATCCACTCAAAGCCCGTTCCTTCTCATTCACCAAACGCTATATAGACGATCTTCTCGCTGTGGATAATCGCTATATAAATGACGCAGTGAAGGATATATATCCACCTTCACTGGATTTGAAGGAAACTACAGATAACCCTACAGGCACATCTTATTTAGATCTCTATATTTATAAAAATGAAGCGGGCATTCTCTCTCGTCGACTTATGACAAAAGAGATGATTACAATTTCGACATCGTAAACTATCCCTTTCTGGATAGTAATATTCCAGTGGGACCTGCATATGGCGTATACATATCTCGCTTAGTAGCATTTGCTAGATCCTGTGTTAAATGTGATGATTTTAATCAACGTCACAAAACATTGTTGCAGAAACTTATAAAACAGGGCTATTCCACCAAGCGCCTCCACTCAAAGTTTCTCAAATTTGGCGATACATATCGCATGCTGATAGCAAAATACGAACGTAGCGTGCAAGATCTATGGCGCTACGTTTCGTAACATGTGTCTAATTCCGCTTAACCCGGGGCTAGGGGCCGTATGAGCCCATGTACTTCAAGATCCTCATGGTACTCATATGAACAGTCACAATCAAAGCGTGACTGAGGTACATCATTTTTAGATGACGACTCTATAACGAATATTATGGATTAAGAATACTGATCAGCGATACGGATTTGATATTTTGGAACATCATGATGTCTTGCCGGCATCATTGAAAATTGTTGACCGCTTCTCTCTTGCAGGGAACAGGCCTATGTTTGTGTATACTTTTGTCTTTTTGAGTTTGGTGCTGATACTGTTATATGGAAATGGAATAGGTCTTTGGATTATGGACGCGGATATTCTCTAATGGACGACGGCTGGATTGTGGATGACGGACTAGACGCTTGTAATTGAGGGTGGTGAACATCCCTCTGGATCTGAAGTGTGTTCTTCAAGTCCTGCCACTAGGCACTATGTCAACTGTTGGGACAGCCTTGAAGTTAAAGACGGGATCTTGTTCAAAAGGTTTACTCGTAAAGACGCAACAGGAAGTCACTGGCAGTATTTAGTTCCTCAGAGTCTGAGAGACCATGTGCTAACACAAATGGACGAAAGAAAACTCGTGAAAAAGTTTTACAGAGATTTTATTGGCTGAAACTTAGAGAAGATGTGGATAAGTGGATACGAAAATGTGATACCTGTGCAGCTAATAAAGCTCCAACACATTCTCCCAGAGCACCACTTGGCGATATGCGAGTAGGAGCTCCTCTAGATCGCCTAGCAACGGATATTTTAGGACCTTTCACAGAAACGGAAAAAGGGAACAAATACATCCTAATAGTAACCGACTATTTTACTAATTGGGTGGAAATTTTTCCTGTACCTGATCAGTCAGCAGTTACATGTGCTCATGTAATTGTGAATGAAGTCATAAGCAGATTCGGCTGTCCACTTGATCTGCACAGTGATCAAGGATCGAATTATACAAGCGATGTATTCACAGAACTATGTAAATTACTGGAGATACGGAAAACTCGAACTACACCTAGGCATCCACAGTGTAATGGTAAAGTTGAAAGGTTTAACCGTACACTCGTGCCTATGATTCGAGCATACCTCAAAGGTGAACAAGAAAATTGGGATTTAAACTTAGGGTGTTTGGCCGCTGCATATAGGGCCACCCCACACGATGGAACTGGATTAACCCCAAATTTACTCATGCTTGGTCGAGAGGTTAGACTCCCAGCTGAGGTAACATTTGGTACCCCCTATCCAGATTCACCAGAGGAAATACCTACCTACGGTGAGTATGTTGACGAACTCAGGGATAAGTTACAACATGCTCATGATGTAGTACGAAACCGTTTGAAGAAAGTAGCAAAGCGACAAAAGAAGTCATACGATGGAAAAGCTTTATTTCACAATTACAACAAAGGTGATTTACGTTTGGTACTACCATGAAAAACGTGAAAAGGGTGTTAGCACAAAACTACAAGTGCCATACAGTGGTCCTCATTTAGTGCTCCATAAACTTAATGACTTAGACTACATCATCCAAATGAATGAAGCTGGTAAACTTAAGGTTTTACATCACAATAAACTTAAACCTTATACAGGAAGAGCTATACTAAGTTGGGCAAAGAAAGCACTGACACAATCAAAACGGCAGGTGACACAGGTTTTGAAAATTAATGAAGATTAGAAGCCTTTTGTAATGCTGCAACAGTGGTTGTCTTCTTGTATCTGAAAAAAGAAAATGAAGAACCATTAGTCACAATATTTTCTGGTTTATTTACAGGAAAATGTCTGAAAAAGCATTGAAGTCATTTGAGAAGAGAGGATCCGCTTATGGGTGCAACCTGTGTATTTATATTGGTGATAAAGTCCAGATGTGCCGCCACGTCGTAACTAACCACTTACCACGTGAAGATGTGCCTTTTTCCTGTTACCTTTGTAATCGGATCTGCCTGAGGAAGGAGGAAATGAAGAAACACTTAGAGAATAAACATCCAGGAACTGGAGAAATGGATAAAGTGAAAGGAAAGAAGGTTCCTTATGTTCTTAAACCAGATGATTCAAGGGAGTTAAATAAAGAAGATTCCCTCAAGTTCTATGGAAGTAAAGAAGTACAGAACAAATCCTCCAACACTCCAGAACCTTCCAGTAAGAAGCCAGACAACGTCTCAACTGAGGTAAACATGGCAGAAGTGCTGAATGTATTCAAGGACTATCCAAACGTCCTTCATCAGGTGAACGAGATCATCGAATTACGTCACGCCGTCAACTCAATCACAGATGAAACAAATCCGAACAGTATAATTTTGGACACAAATCCTTCTACAACTGAAAACTCCACATCAACAAACACAACCAGTGAGGCAATCAGCATCGACTTACATCCAGCTGAGGACGAAGTATTTGAGTTACTTGGAAATCCTGTTGCACGTCCGTTAAGCCCGATTTCGACACCATCAAAGCCTAGGAAAAGCAAACCTGCATCAACAGTCACTAAATCAGCTGTCTCTACAACAGATATCTATGCTGTACCTAGCGTCCCAATCTCCGCCATTGAGAGCATTGTAGAAACAACCATCCGAAACACCATGAAAAACATCCCTGTACCAGTCATCGCTCCACAGAAGCAAACAACGGTTCCATCCGAATTGGATCTTCGGCCAATGACAAACCAAATGATGATTTCCAACGTAAATGGTGCCAAAGTTGTAACAGCACTACAAAGTCACAGTCACCAGTTTTCACAGCTGAGCAATAATATTGACAGTTTGTCGAAATGTATTTCCGGATTTACAACCGAAATGGCCAGAATGAATCGCACCAACACTGTTTTAGCCCAAGTCACTACTAAGTTGGAAGAGAAAGTCACCGAGCAAACGGAGGTACTAAGGATCCTTTATCAAGGGCAGATTGATTCCAATGCAACTTTAACTTCATCACTGAATCAGCAAATTAAAGAATTACAGATGATCTCAGAAAAAGTTTCTGGACACAGTAGCCGGGTCGTCAAGCCTTTTGAAGTGCCAAAACCCAAATCTTCGACCAACATTCCGATCGATGCCATTGTTATTAATCCATCATCTCCGATCAGCTCATCTGGAAGTTCTTGTCCAATGTCGAAGCCTGTCAAACCCAGCAAGCCTGCAACCAATTCCCGAGAAGTCCTGGAACAACGTGAAGAAAATCACCCCTATCGTGAAACAGTCCGTAGTACTTTCAGCAACACAGAGCGCCAATTCAGACGGCCCATCAGCCAGTACAGACCACCTTGGGTACGACGACCATTCCATGGAAAGAGGACTCGCAGTCCAAGCCAGGATCGTCGCAAGATCGCCAGGCGTGATTTCCGCTGGAAAGACAGTGAACAATAAACATGATTAAATGTTATTTTAAGAATTTAGTGCATTTGAATTGTTGGAAAGTACTAGATTTATCATGTTTATTGGATTCTAGTTATTTGACAAAGTTTTATATGGACTCTAAAGTATTAAGATACATTAAATATATTGTTCGAACTGTTGCTGTTAAATATTGCTGAGGACAGCAAATGTTAACAAAGGGGGTAGTGTGACGGCTTCATGTTATGTATGATATTTGTATTATCCTCATCACCTGACAAGTCTGTCTTAACACCATTTGTGTAAATACGTTTTACTAAGAATGCCAAAATTTCCTCTGATGTTATCTACGCAAAAAGGATAAATATTAATTTGGTATTTGTACGAACTTTTGAGTAAAGTTGCACATCCTGAAATGTTGTTGTTGCGCGTGTCGAGGTCGGGAAATTGCGTTTTGACAATATTACTGATATTCAATATATAAATACCTACCTGGGTCAATTAAATAATTGTCTTCGAATGTTATCCAGTAGTTGTCAATACTTCATTCTCAGTAGTTTGATCAAGATTGATGTTTTACCACTATTTTTCAGGCAGGACACTTGCCGATGTCCGCCATGTTTGTTCTGATGACGTCAGCGACAATATTCTTCAAACCAAAATCTAATACTTTTAGATTCATCTTGAAGCTTATTTGTTAATATTTGACGATTATATAATATTCTTAGAGTAATTATTGTTTTATCTCAATCAAATTTATGCATGATTAACCTTGCAAATTAGAGTAAACCTTTCCTGAGATTCCTGGTTTCGGGGTAACTTCATCGACGCTAGAGGGCGCTCTTTTGTTGTGTCTGCTGCCTATAAATACGCAGTTCTGCGTGTACTCGTCACTTGGTGCGAGCCGAGTCAGCCGAAAAGGTAATTATTGGAAGGATAATGCTGATAACATAGCCAGCATATTGGAGTGAATAATGCTGATAACATAGCCAGCAAATTTGGATTAACAGTTAAGGATTGAAATATAAATACTGGTAAAAAGATACCAACCCCTCGATCTTAGACACGGGAAGGGCATGGTGAAAACATCGCCAGGCATTGCCCGTGAATAAGACTAATCGAGCTGAGGCAACGACTGGAGCATTGTAGATCTAAAACGATCCATAATCCCCTCGATTTTGATACGGGAAGGGCTTAGCATTATAACATTGCTTTAAGCATTGCCCGTGGATAAATAACGAGCTGAGGCTACGAAATATTCTACAGAAAAGACCTCCCATTTTAACTACGGAAAGGGTTTGACCTAATACCTGCATAACGGTATATCCAAACATGCAGACTGGTTTTAAGCATTGTCCGTAAATAAAACAGGAGACGGTCTGATTTACCAGTATTATTTATTTCAAATAACACAGATGATTGAACCAGTACAAGGGGAAAATGATACAAGAAAATTAACATGTAAATACATGTAGGACCACTGTATACGGCACAACAGAAATATACTTACCTTCAACAGAATTCGAGAAATCATTTCAACTGGATTTAACAGGGTATAAAAGTGAATTAAATAACAAGGAAATGCACAGCCCCTGCCATGTTGAATAAACAAAGCACAAGTGATTACTCCTGAAACAACCATAATGGAAGGACGTCATTTAACAAGTGACGGTTGTAAAAATTGCATTTTACCAACACGAGTAATCTCCCTTGGACCAGCCAGATATTGAAGGAAACTCAAACGAGATACATGTTGGAGGATTGAATCAGGAATAAAACACAATAAAACAACAAACGAAACCCGGGAAAGATTCAGTTTATTTAATACAGGAATCAGTTGGAAAGGTTATGATATGAGTAGCAAATTTCCATGATGCAATACTGAAATACAATAAATCCTGTAAACATTCAGAGTATTTGAACTTACCTGTTTGTAGAAATATTTCATGAGAGTTTCTAAATAAATCTTCATTGATGTTTGAATTGATCATTAATAACTTCTTGTTATTTTCATTATTAACTAGTTGAAGACGAATTTGATTAATTCCCGGATAAATTCCGGTGGTGTCAGAACTGATTAAATTTAGGTGATTGACTTAATAAGTAAATCGCCATCCTGACCGATCAGCGGTGTATTACAGAATCGTAGTACAGGTTGACCGTTACATTTGGTGTCAGTAAAGTGGGATTCTAGCTATATTCTGAATCCTGAGATACGAGTCCTGCCTACAGGTACGTATATCCCAGAGACTGATATACGGAAAATATGGAAAATTTTATAACACCCCGAAAAAGTCGACGTGGGACAAGAATTAATGCAGGTATATTATCAGCTGATGATACCACTGCTAGTGAAGCTGAATTTACAGGTGATGATGTAAGACCTGAATTACAGGCACAGGGTACAACAGAATCCTGTATTTACGTACCAAGTAACCCAGACATGAATGCCGATGTACAGACAAATGCGCCTACTTTTCATAGTTTTAATTCTATGATGACTGGGGACACAATTCCTGCAAATAAATTAACCGGAGATTTACGGAAAGAAATTTCTGACGTTGTCGGAGATGTAATTCGAGGTTCTATGCGGAAGTAGCTTCTTTGATTAAAGGAGTTATGAAAGAAGCAATAACTGCTATTGGAACACATCACAAGGAAGTAGGTCCACCCCCAGTGAATAGTCCAGGTGAGTTATCTAATTCTCACACAAACACCGAAAGACCCGTTTCCCGGACTAAATCACGTAGTAGAAATAGAACGAGACCAAATTTTCATACGGAACGAAGGGAAATTGGAAATCTATCAGAAAGTAACTCTAGTAGTGATGACTCTGATGACAGTAAAACAACGGTGAGTAATTTGGAAAGTAAATGGCTAGGTGTGTCGAGACAATCTAGCGCTAAACTTCCTTCTTTCACTGGAGCAGAGAAATGGGAAGTTTGGTTCAATCGCTTCAGAGATGTCGCAAAATTAAAAGGATGGTCTAAAGAGGAAAAATTGGCAGAAATTTTACCACGTCTTCAAGGCAGGGCGGGTGAATTTGTTTATGGCCAGTTATCCCGTACAATTCGAGGAAACTACAATTCACTCATAGATGAATTGGGGCATCGTTTTAGGAGAGTGGAAACTCCGAAAACATTTGGAGCGGTTTTCAGCAATCGAAATCAAAAGGGTGCTGAAAAAGTAGAGGATTATGCAGCCGAATTAAAACGACTATGATAAGGCTTATGCCAACAGAGATCATACAACCAAGAAGGAAGATTTACTCAGACGCTTTTTGGATGGACTCTATGATGAAAACGCACGTTTCGACGTAGAATACGTGAAGGAGCCGCGGGATATTGACGAAGCAGTTTACGAAGTAGTAAACTTCGTTGAAACAAACAGACGCAGCAACGTAAATGATCCCGAAAGACGTCAAAAGAGACCTACACGCTTCATGAAAGACAAAACTGAGGATGACGGTTTTACAACTCAGACAGAAAATATACACACAGCCTCTCCAAATAAATTCCAAAATGGGAATAATGGGAAATCTAGTGTACAAAAATGCGGCAACGGTACCGGTAATAAAAAGAAACCAGAAAATAAAACAAAGTCAGAAGAAACAGTCACTCAGATTCAGGGTCTGAAAGACGAAATGAAGGAAATGATGGGAACTCTAACAGAGCGCATTCAGAAAATTGAACAGCGTTCTTATGGTATCCATGGCAACGGCAGATCAAATTTTCCTAAAGGGAATCCTTCGCAGCATGATAACTTCGCAATGAAAATTAATGACAATCCGAGATATCAAACAGCCAATTTTAGTGGTTGTTTTGTGTGCGGAGGTTCGCATTATGCACGGAATTGTACTCAAAATCAGCTTAGAAGACCATTAAATATCAGGGCTCAGCCTTTCGTTCCTCGTCCCGGAAATTCCAGTGGAAATATGGCCATGAATTTGCAAGCTAATAACAGCAACGCAAATCAGCCAACAAACTCCACGGGATCGCCTCAGTAGGCCAGGAGTCGGTCCCATATGTCAGTGGCCAAAGTAGTATGCTGGTATCTCCAAAACGGGGGGATATGTCTTATAATATTTCGGAAAATTTCTCTCAGTCTATCAGACGGGAAATTCCGAGATACGAGGGGGTATATATCTAGGGAACTCTGAATGGTATAGAAGTTACTTATACCTTAGATACCGGCGCCACGAAGACAATTGTGTCTGAAAGGGTATTATCGAGAATACCTTATTTTCAGCGCCCTGAAATTAAACAACCAGGGAAGAAAATAATTTCTTGCGCCGATGGGAGAGCCATGACATATAGGGGTAAAGCTACCTTTGATGTTTTCTTAGGAGCTTTGAAATTAAAAGAGGAACTGGCCATTGCTGATATTGAAGATGAAATACTTTTAGGAACGGACATTCTTCAAAAAGGGCCAAATGGACCTGCCGACATACTCCTGAGTGAAGGGAAAATGATTCTGGGTAAGGTCATCATACCCCTTAAACAGATCCCGCAGCCTAAGCTCAGAAGAGTATTTGCGGCTCATGATGTTAATATCCCAGGGATGAGTGAAGCCATCATTGATGCAACCATAAATGGGGATAATGACGTAAAAATGGACATGGTGATTGAAGGATCACCACAATTTACGGAGAAATATTCTCTTTTAGTTGCACCATGTATCATTAAACCCGGAGAGAGTTCCAATATAATGATCAGGGTTATTAACCCTTTCCATGGTCCAACAGATATCAAGAGGAATACGTGTCTTGGCTTTGCAGAATCAGTAGGCTCTGATATCTCCGTGATAATGGATACAGAAAATGAGTCTGATAAATCCCAATTCCAACACCGCACGTAAGATGTCTGATTCTCCCAGGATGGGAAGAAAGAAATCAGACATTCCAGTGCATCTTGCAGATCTCTATGAAGAGACTGTGGATCAGTTGGACTCCGGCAAACACGACGCTGTTGCAGACATGTTGAAAGACTATGGAGACGTATTCTCAAAAGATGAATACGATTTAGGGCTTACACATTTGGTGGAACATGCCATTGATACTGGTGATGCCAAGCCCATCAAACAGCCTCCCAGACGTATACCTTTAGCATTTGCTGGTGAAGATAAAAAGGCTTTAGAAAACCTTCAAAAACAGGGATCTATCAGACCCTCAACTTCACCATGGGCTTCACCTATCGTGCTAGTACGAAAGAAAAATGGTAAAGTAAGGCCATGTTGTGACTTCAGACGATTGAATTCGGTAACGAAGAAAGATGCATTTCCATTACCCAGAGTTCAAGATTGTCTTGATGCTATAGAAGGAGCAACGTGGTTTTCCACGCTTGATCTTACTTCAGCATACAACCAAGTTCCTATCAAAAAGGAAGACATACCTAAGACTGCATTTGTGCTAAAATATGGTTTATTTGAGCACTTGACCATGCCGTTTGGGTTTTGCAACGCGCCTGCGACCTTTCAAAGGTGTATAGAACTGGCCTTGTCTGGACTGCAATGGGTCACCTGTCTCATTTACCTGGATGACGTTGTAATATTCAGTCGCACTTTCGAAGAACACGTACAGAGATTACGTGAAGTTCTAGAGAAAATCAAACGTGCCAACCTCAAACTTAAACCATCAAAATGTCATTTGATGAAGAAAGAAGTTGAATTCCTTGGCCACATTGTTTCTGGTGAAGGTGTCAAACCAAATCCTGATAATGTGCAAAAATTAATAGACTGGCCTACTCCAATCAATGTTACCCAAGTTAGGGGTATACTGGGACTAGGAAGTTATTATCGTCGGTGGATACGAGACTTTTCAAAGATGGTACATCCTTTGACTGAATTGACAAAAAAAGAAAAACCCTTCCAATGGACTTCTAAATGCGAGGAGGCATTTAAATGGTTGAAAACAACATTAACTGGCTCGAACATCATGGGATACCCAAAAGATGATTGTCAGTTTATCCTAGATACTGACGCTTGTGACGTCAGTATAGGATCTGTGTTGTCTCAAATCCAGGATGGCAGAGAGCGAGTTATATCATATGCTAGTCGTACCTTGAATAAAGCAGAACGAAACTACTGTGTGACAGATCGAGAACTACTAGCTGTGAAATATTTCACAGAGTATTTCCGTCACTATCTTCTGGGAAGGAAGTTTCTCGTAAGAACAGATCACGCTGCCTTGAAGTGGTTATTTAGCCTTAAGGAACCGAAGAACAGAATTGCAAGATGGATTGAAACGCTCTCAGCGTTCAATTTTGACATCGAACATAGACCCGGAAATCGGCATCAGAATGCCGATGCAATGTCTCGATATCCCAATCCTGTTAATGACGATACATTTCAAGATGGGATTTTGAAATGTAGTCCTTGTACAAAGTGTCAGAAAAGAGGCGTGGAAATACAGAGTACTCTGGCAGAGAATTCCAATACTCAAAATGAGATACGGAGAGTAAACTCACCAGAAAAATTGCCTGCAGATGCCAATTCTGTTAACTTTCTACAAAGAATGACAAAAATGTACTTACAGCAACCAAGTGGTTTGTGCTATTATTTCTTGGCATGATCACCATGGAAGACCTTGAGATTGGGCACATGATATATGGCGGTGACCAGTCATGTCGGAACCTAGAGGTCAAGGTGATCAAGAATAGCATGGAAAAACCACCTGATAGCAGCAAACATTCGTTGAATACATACCTTACTGAGCACAGTAAAGGCTCAGTTCCTTCAGCAGTAAATCGTAAAGCTGGCGAAACACCCTGGATGCAAGGTTATGCAATGTCAACCTTACGTAAAAAGCAGTTAGATGATTCAGACATTGGGCCAGTGTTGAAGTGGTTTGAGGGTGGTGAACGTGTGTTCTTCAAGTCCTGCCACTAGGCACTATGTCAACTGTTGGGACAGCCTTGAAGTTAAAGACGGGATCTTGTTCAAAAGGTTTACTCGTAAAGACGCAACAGGAAGTCACTGGCAGTATTTAGTTCCTCAGAGTCTGAGAGACCATGTGCTAACACAAATGCACAATTCCGTCATCTCAGGACATTTGGGACGAAAGAAAACTCGTGAAAAAGTTTTACAGAGATTTTGTTGGCTGAAACTTAGAGAAGATGTGGATAAGTGGATACGAAAATGTGATACCTGTGCAGCTAATAAAGCTCCAACACATTCTCCCAGAGCACCACTTGGCGATATGCGAGTAGGAGCTCCTCTAGATCGCCTAGCAACGGATATTTTAGGATCTTTCACAGAAACGGAAAGAGGGAACAAATACATCCTAATAGTAACCGACTATTTTACTAATTGGGTGGGAATTTTTCCTGCACCTGATCAGTCAGCAGTTACATGTGCTCATGTAATTGTGAATGAAGTCATAAGCAGATTCGGCTGTCCACTTGATCTGCACAGTGATCAAGGATCGAATTATACAAGCGATGTATTCACAGAACTATGTAAATTACTGGAGATACGTCAAACTCGAACTACACCTAGGCATCCACAGTGTAATGGTAAAGTTGAAAGGTTTAACCGTACGCTCGTGCCTATGATTCGAGCATACCTCAAAGGTGAACAGGAAAATTGGGATTTAAACTTAGGGTGTTTGGCCGCTGCATATAGGGCCACCCCACACGATGGAACTGGATTAACCCCAAATTTACTCATGCTTGGTCGAGAGGTTAGACTCCCAGCTGAGGTAACATTTGGTACCCCCTATCCAGATTCACCAGAGGAAATACCTACCTACGGTGAGTATGTTGACGAACTCAGGGATAAGTTACAACATGCTCATGATGTAGTACGAAACCGTTTGAAGAAAGTAGCAAAGCGACAAAAGAAGTCATACGATGGAAAAGCTTTATTTCACAATTACAACAAAGGTGATTTACGTTTGGTACTACCATGAAAAACGTGAAAAGGGTGTTAGCACAAAACTACAAGTGCCATACAGTGGTCCTCATTTAGTGCTCCATAAACTTAATGACTTAGACTACATCATCCAAATGAATGAAGCTGGTAAACTTAAGGTTTTACATCACAATAAACTTAAACCTTAAACAGGAACAGCTATGCTAAGTTGGGCAAAGAAAGCACTGACACAATCAAAACGGCAGGTGACACAGGTTTTGAAAATTAATGAAGATTAGAAGCCTTTTGTAATGCTGCAACAGTGGTTGTCTTCTTGTATCTGAAAAAAGAAAATGAAGAACCATTAGTCACAATATTTTCTGGTTTATTTACAGAAAAAATGTCTGAAAAAGCATTGAAGTCATTTGAGAAGAGAGGATCCGCTTATGGGTGCAACCTGTGTATTTATATTGGTGATAAAGTCCAGATGTGCCGCCACGTCGTAACTAATCACTTACCACGTGAAGATGTGCCTTTTTCCTGTTACCTTTGTAATCGGATCTGCCTGAGGAAGGAGGAAATGAAGAAACACTTAGAGAATAAACATCCAGGAACTGGAGAAATGGATAAAGTGAAAGGAAAGAAGGTTCCTTATGTTCTTAAACCAGATGATTCGAGGGAGTTAAATAAAGAAGATTCCCTCAAGTTCTATGGAAGTAAAGAAGTACAGAACAAATCCTCCAACACTCCAGAACCTTCCAGTAAGAAACCAGACAACGTCTCAACTGAGGTAAACATGGCAGAAGTGCTGAATGTATTCAAGGACTATCAAAACATCCTTCATCAGGTGAACGAGATCATCGAATTACGTCACGCCGTCAACTCAATCACAGATGAAACAAATCCGAACAGTATAATTTTGGACACAAATCCTTCTACAACTGAAAACTCCACATCAACAAACACAACCAGTGAGGCAATCAGCATCGACTTACATCCAGCTGAGGACGAAGTATTTGAGTTACTTGGAAATCCTGTTGCACGTCCGTTAAGCCCGATTTCGACACCATCAAAGCCTAAGAAAAGCAAACCTGCATCAACAGTCACTAAATCAGCTGTCTCTACAACAGATATCTATGCTGTACCTAGCGTCCCAATCTCCGCCATTGAGAGCATTGTAGAAACAACCATCCGAAACACCATGAAAAACATCCCTGTACCAGTCATCGCTCCACAGAAGCAAACAACGGTTCCATCCGAATTGGATCTTCGGCCAATGACAAACCAAATGATGATTTCCAACGTAAATGGTGCCAAAGTTGTAACAGCACTACAAAGTCACAGTCACCAGTTTTCACAGCTGAGCAATAATATTGACAGTTTGTCGAAATGTATTTCCGGATTTACAACCGAAATGGCCAGAATGAATCGCACCAACACTGTTTTAGCCCAAGTCACTACTAAGTTGGAAGAGAAAGTCACCGAGCAAACGGAGGTACTAAGGATCCTTTATCAAGGGCAGATTGATTCCAATACAACTTTAACTTCATCACTGAATCAGCAAATTAAAGAATTACAGATGATCTCAGAAAAAGTTTCTGGACACAGTAGCCGGGTCGTCAAGCCTTTTGAAGTGCCAAAACCCAAATCTTCGACCAACATTCCGATCGATGCCATTGTTATTGATCCATCATCTCCGATCAGCTCATCTGGAAGTTCTTGTCCAATGTCGAAGCCTGTCAAACCCAGCAAGCCTGCAACCAATTCCCGAGAAGTCCTGGAACAACGTGAAGAAAATCACCCCTATCGTGAAACAGTCCGTAGTACTTTCAGCAACACAGAGCGCCAATTCAGACGGCCCATCAGCCAGTACAGACCACCTTGGGTACGACGACCATTCCATGGAAAGAGGACTCGCAGTCCAAGCCAGGATCGTCGCAAGATCGCCAGGCGTGATTTCCGCTGGAAAGACAGTGAACAATAAACATGATTAAATGTTATTTTAAGAATTTAGTGCATTTGAATTGTTGGAAAGTACTAGATTTATCATGTTTATTGGATTCTAGTTATTTGACAAAGTTTTATATGGACTCTAAAGTATTAAGATACATTAAATATATTGTTCGAACTGTTGCTGTTAAATATTGCTGAGGACAGCAAATGTTAAAGTGAACGTAAAGGCTGTGACAACATACACGCGATGTTGAAGAACTATATTAAAAGTATCAGTTGGCAGCAACAAATATTTGTTGTGATTTTTTCTCTTCCGAAAAAATAATTCCAAACACCGGAATAATTGACTGGTGCAACAGTCGACTGGAGTCCGCCATCTTCGTCTATTTATTAGCCTTGCGCCAATGAAAACGCTTCCTTGTAGCACGTGATATTTTCCTGTGACGTAGTATCACTTTGTTGTGGCTTTACTGTAACACGAATTGTAATGGCGGAGGTGGGGGGCTCGGTTGTTTCAAGCGTGTTTTGACTGTGTTGCGTGTCTCCAGCAAGTGTTTACCGAGCTGAAACTTGTCAGGGCGCAGTGATGGCAAGCAAAATACATCCGTCTCGGGTTCTCCTCTGCTACCGCTACAGTCGGATAAGTTATCATTACACAGATTCCCGTTAGGGAAGCCGGGACTCAAACAGTGGCTGCACAACATCGGCAGACTAGACTGTACTCCAACCGAGAAATCTGTGCTGTTTTCGGTCTATTTTAAAGCCGAATGTTTCCAACCTGACCTCTACGGAAGGCTGATGTTGACGCCCAGCAGGAGAGCCAGGAGGCGAAGGAAATTAAACTTTAAAGAAGATGCAATCCCAACAGAATTGTCGCATCGTAGATCAAAGACACCGAGATCAACAACATCGATTCAGAAACGTCAGAGTGTGGAAGTTCTAAACTTTTAAGTGAGGTAAAAATAATTTTATTACCGTTTGGCGGGACAGAGACACTGCGAGATAGGCATATTATACGAAGTGTCGAAATCTGGGTCTTCGATAACATGTTTACATGCTTACTGCGCTTTCTAACTCCACAAAGTAGAGAGCTCCCAAGGTGATACGACGTCACTGCTCTGAGGTGAGATAGCCAACATGGCTGCTGCCGGGGAACAATAAAACAACAGAGATAATTTCGTTCCTACTCGGTGCAAAAAAATCCCCAAAAATATTTGTTGCTGCTGTTTGATACTTTCATTGTAGTTCTTTCCCACAGAGTGCATGTTGCCTCAGCCTTTACGTTCACTTTAACAAAGGGGGTAGTGTGACGGCTTCATGTTATGTATGATATTTGTATTATCCTCATCACCTGACAAGTCTGTCTTAACACCATTTGTGTAAATACGTTTTACTAAGAATGCCAAAATTTCCTCTGATGTTATCTACGCAAAAAGGATAAATATTAATTTGGTATTTGTACGAACTTTTGAGTAAAGTTGCACATCCTGAAATGTTGTTGTTGCGCGTGTCGAGGTCGGGAAATTGCGTTTTGACAATATTACTGATATTCAATATATAAATACCTACCTGGGTCAATTAAATAATTGTCTTGGAATGTTATCCAGTAGTTGTCAATACTTCATTCTCAGTAGTTTGATCAAGATTGATGTTTTACCACTATTTTTCAGGCAGGACACTTGCCGATGTCCGCCATGTTTGTTCTGATGACGTCAGCGACAATATTCTTCAAACCAAAATCTAATACTTTTAGATTCATCTTGAAGCTTATTTGTTAATATTTGACGATTATATAATATTCTTAGAGTAATTATTGTTTTATCTCAATCAAATTTATGCATGATTAACCTTGCAAATTAGAGTAAACCTTTCCTGAGATTCCTGGTTTCCGGGTAACTTCATCGACGCTAGAGGGCGCTCTTTTGTTGTGTCTGCTGCCTATAAATACGCAGTTCTGCGTGTACTCGTCACTTGGTGCGAGCCGAGTCAGCCGAAAAGGTAATTATTGGAAGGATAATGCTGATAACATAGCCAGCATATTGGAGAGAATAATGCTGATAACATAGCCAGCAAATTTGGATTAACAGTTAAGGATTGAAATATAAATACTGGTAAAAAGATACCAACCCCTCGATCTTAGACACGGGAAGGGCATGGTGAAAACATCGCCAGGCATTGCCCGTGAATAAGACTAATCGAGCTGAGGCAACGACTGGAGCATTGTAGATCTAAAACGATCCATAATCCCCTCGATTTTGATACGGGAAGGGCTTAGCATTATAACATTGCTTTAAGCATTGCCCGTGGATAAATAACGAGCTGAGGCTACGAAATATTCTACAGAAAAGACCTCCCATTTTAACTACGGAAAGGGTTTGACCTAATACCTGCATAACGCTATATCCAAACATGCAGGCTGGTTTTAAGCATTGTCCGTAAATAAAACAGGAGACGGTCTGATTTACCAGTATTATTTATTTCAAATAACACAGATGATTGAACCAGTACAAGGGGAAAATGATACAAGAAAATTAACATGTAAATACATGTAGGACCACTGTATACGGCACAACAGAAATATACTTACCTTCAATAAAATTCGAGAAATCATTTCAACTGGATTTAACAGGGTATAAAAGTGAATTAAATAACAAGGAAATGCACAGCCCCTGCCATGTTGAATAAACAAAGCACAAGTGATTACTCCTGAAACAACCATAATGGAAGGACGTCATTTAACAAGTGACGGTTGTAAAAATTGCATTTTACCAACACGAGTAATCTCCCTTGGACCAGCCAGATATTGAAGGAAACTCAAACGAGATACATGTTGGAGGATTGAATCAGGAATAAAACACAATAAAACAACAAACGAAACCCGGGAAAGATTCAGTTTATTTAATACAGGAATCAGTTGGAAAGGTTATGATATGAGTAGCAAATTTCCATGATGCAATACTGAAATACAATAAATCCTGTAAACATTCAGAGTATTTGAACTTACCTGTTTGCAGAAATATTTCATGAGAGTTTCTAAATAAATCTTCATTGATGTTTGAATTGATCATTAATAACTTCTTGTTATTTTCATTATTAACTAGTTGAAGACGAATTTGATTAATTCCCGGATAAATTCCGGTGGTGTCAGAACTGATTAAATTTAGGTGATTGACTTAATAAGTAAATCGCCATCCTGACCGATCAGCGGTGTATTACAGAATCGTAGTACAGGTTGACCGTTACACTATATCGCATAAATTGACTTATGACATATTTTATTACAAATCATGGTTATATTTAGACAGGGATACTTCAATCTTCTACAAAGCCCGTTTTTTCGGCTTGAAATTCAATAGAAAGTTTGGAACTCTGGGAAATCCCCCAAGTTGAAATCTTGGCTATATCAAGATGGGCACAGCCCAAGTCGGAATCACCAGTGATTTATTCCACTAAAACAAATGTTGGAGAAGGTATACTATATCGCCTATATGGACTTACGCGATATTTTAAAACAAACTACCGGTGGTTTGATAACCATATATGCACTCTAGTTGGTGACCAGTATCATATACCAAAACAGTCCTCGTATCGTGCTGAATGCAAACATGATACCTCTAATACGACCAGTGTTAATTGAGGAGTATAATGGGGTTCGCCAGCTCGAACTGACGCCAGGTGGCTACGTGTACTAAGAGGTAAATGGCGCATGCCCATGTCGTTTTTCTGGACGTCACAAAGGCAACGTCATAATCAACGTTATAATTGTTCGTTTTATGACGTCACGTCTTCTTTAACTGTTGGAGCACTAGCGCCGCCTAGTGTGGCTGGCGATCCCCATTAAAGAAACAAAGCTTCTAGGCCTTGCCAGCAGAAGTCAATGAAGTAAACGCTCATTTAGCTGAAATACAGTATTTGTTATACAATGTGCACGATATTATATACGAATATTACATGGGGAAGTATTTCATAACGAGTGGTTTGTATACATTAATATAATTTTCACCGTCAAGAACGTCTAGAGAAATTCACGTCAGTCGAACATCGCGAATACTCCAAAGTAGTGAAGAACTCATTGAAGAAAGTAGTCTGGATACCTAACCCACATTACGCTACGTAATCCTTCGCTGCATATAGGGTTAGGCCTCGGCCAGCATTTTGTTGGCGCGACCTTGACCCCTTGAGCCGAATCACGTGATTTGCGAAGACGCAGAAGTTGTCAACATTGCAACAGCAGGTTGGTGTCTTTTGTGTCAGTTTTTACTATTTTAATTTGTGGTTTCTGCTTGAACATGAACATATTTATAGAGTATGGGTACCAATGACTGGTTAACTCATACAAAATAAGACAAGGCCTGATGTATTTGTAAAAATATTGACAACTTCGTGCGATGAGTGTGTCCCATCTTGGCGCCATTGTGAAGCAAGTTTGGCACGATGTGCTGTAAAATAGTCGGTAAATAATGTTTTCAAAAACAGATTATCCGACGACTCAGAATTAGCTCAACTTGGGTGTTTATAAAGTACACATCCCTGCTTGTTTTGATACCTTCCATTTGTTGTTGCATTCAGTAGTTCAAGTTGAGCACCAATTTAAAGGCAAAGGGTGCGGTGACTGAATTGGTGTGTTTTACAGGTTACAGTCTCGCACGTGTTGATATACACATTGTCAGTCGTCATTCTGTTCAAATATTCCACCCAAAATCGGATTGCAACCGTTTATATATGATATTATTCATATTCATATATTTTTTACTGCCTATTTAGGGCCTATATATATTCAGTAAATTAAAAGTATATCAATAATTAGCTCCCATTACTCGCGCCCCCTCCTCCGCCCTCCCCCCCTCCCCCAACACACGAATTTCAATAATTTGATTTTATTTCAGGGTTTTGTGATAATTCTTTCATATTCATATATTTTTTACTGCCTATTTAGGGCCTATACATATATTCAGTAAATTAAAATTATATCAATAATTAGCTGCTCCCATTACTCCCGCCCCCTCCTCTGCCCCCCCCCCCGCCCCTCCCCTCCCACACACAAATTTCAATAGTTTGATTTTATTCAGGGTTTTATGAAAATTCTTTCACATATTAATCTGTGAAGAAATTAAATTATTTCATTTAAATTTACAGTGACTTGTGATGCCGATTTGTTTGAGGCAACGCCACAGTCCAACTTTTTGATGATGGAATCGGCTTATTAAGGTGAAGTAGCAAAAGATGAATGTTTTTAATTACCATATCTAATAATTCTAGTGAGGAAGTCTAAAATCACCTAGCTGTCCAGAGATCTAATTTCTTTGTTTCAAATGAGGCCTCTCTGTGCGCAATATATACAAATACATATACAAATATGTAATAGTTTTATGATCTGAACTTGTCTCAGGCATTGGCAATGATGAATTCTTTGGGCCTTGTTAGATGACATGATCACATCGAGATATATGATTTTGCAGACTAAGCTTACCTTGGATAAAAATTCAGCGATACTGTATACGGGACATGTAAATTAGTTCAATGGCGATGAAGAAAAATGTGCTTGTTAAAGTTTGAGGCCATGATTTCCCATTATACATGTATAAACAGAATCAAGCTGATCCTATTACTTTTTAAGATCACATCAACTAAGAATGGTAGTTTTGCTGTGTGGAAAATGATACATGTACTACATTTTGATACCTACATCACATACTGAACTGTTTCTCGTGTGATAAACTTTCATTCTACACATCATATCGCCATGTGCAATATGAAAGGTATTTCATAAACATTATGTCATTAGCGCAAACAAATCAAATATGAACCTGTCCTCTAATACACAAATCATGTGTACTCTTGCTCTCATGTTGCAGAACCTAAAACCACCATTGAGTTTGGAGGGAAAGTTCAAACCTGGACACTGGCTGTCATATATGTGGAGGAGTTGAAAGTAAGATACATTCTAATTTTAATTAGCAATTAATTGCTTAAGATGAGTTTGTTATTTATTCCGTGGGTGGCACTGAACAAATTTATAACTACACATCAAAAAAATGGTTTTATATAAAAACAAAAACAAAAATTGTTTTTACATGTAGATATTAAATCTGGAAAGATCTGTAAGCTTATTCTAGAATTTTGATGTGTTTCTAGAAATAAATATATTTTCTTGTAATTTCATACATGTAAGACATAAGTGTTCAAATACGTAGTCTTTAATATCTAACTAATTACCCCAAAGTTATTTACGGTGCTAGCTTCCAGATTTACCTTCAATATTTAATGTATTAGAATCACTGATTCTGATTTTTAAAAAATATTCTAGGGCATTAAATGTCATTTTCTTATTGCAAGAAAAATAATGGGTTCATGGGGTAAAAATCTTTAAAATTTATGAGTTAAATTTTCTCATCCCATGGACAGATTATCTTTCACAAAACAAGAAAATGACAGTTTCAGTCCCAAAATGTGTTGAAAGAATTCAATGTAGAAGATCAATATGTAAGCTATCATCACAAGCAAAATTGGGGTAATTTATCTTGGATAGCAAAAGAATCAATTATCATTCATGTAGCATGTTTGTGAAAAAAAATGGCTTTACATCCATATTAATTAACATTCATCACTCCTTTCACCACATATGGACAATTGTGAAGTAGACATTTAGATGACTTCAGTGAAAAAATAGCTCTTTAAAAGGTAGAACGAAGTATACTTGCTATGTTGATGTGATTCTATGAGTCATTTAAGATTTTTCATATATATCATAACTTACATTTGTTTTGTTTTACAGCTTGAAGATTGAAATACCAGAAGTGAAGAGAAACAGGAATAAAAGACATTTTGAAAATGCAGACCCATGCTCTCTTCAATGTGGACTGGACATATTAACTCTTATATTATGATTTTTTGAGAAACAACAGAGTATTGAATGATACAGGCCTTCATATATGGAATAATACACATCCAAAATATTAAAATAACTGAATCTTTAATATCTGAACTGAGAGGCGTATAACATGGACTGATTGTGAATCAGACGGACTTGATCCATGGACTGGCTTCCAATGAATGTGGAGTCACACGCTTTTCTCTGCAGTACCATGAACACTGTTATAAATAGACTTTGAAATGTGGGATAGAGAGTACTGGTATGCCATTTGACAGAATATTCTCTAATTTTAGGTGTGTAGCAGTCCATTGCCTCCAAATGCTTTTAAAACCGAACCTTGAAAAACTGAAAGGACTTAAATATTAGGCAAAAAAAATGTGATGCCATGTAATACAACATCCTGCGTTTTTTTTCTCTCTTAATTATTTTCTTCAGCTTTTTTCCAAATCCACCATTTGTTATGCTGGAAATGACTTCAATAGACAGAATAAAATTATATGACATGCAAGTGCTTCAGTAGTAGTGTCTACCCTTTTCAGACCATATTTTGCCGGGATCGATAACTCTGTTTGCACTTTTTTGATTTTTGACAAATTTCGGGTTATCTCCCTTGATTCGAACATTTGCATGTTTTCACAGAATAAATAAATAAATAAATAAATAAATAAATAATTTATTTAACTCTGGGAAAAATGTGAATTACTTCAACTCTAGCATACTTTCCATTTTAAAAACCTTGAAACCTGAGAAGAAAAAATGTATACTCATGGGCGACTTCAACATCGATCTATTCAAAACGGACACTCATGGCCCCTCAAAACAGTTCTATGAAACTATGAAATCCTTTTACTTCTTCCCGAAAATCACCAAACCTACTCGAGTCAAAGGACACTCTGCCACTCTAATAGATCATATCTACACAAACTTCCATGAAAACGATCGACTATCAGGTATCATTCTCTCCGACATCTCTGATCACTTCCCCGTTTTCCATATCATCACTTGCTCACTACACACTCATGAAAAACCACACAACCTGGCTCATCGAAAAATTACCCCTGACCGAAAAATATTATTTGAAGATAAAGTCAAAAATGTAGAGTGGCGAAAAATTACTAATCACGACGATTTATCTACTGCTATGGATATATTCCTGCATAACTTCAATCCGATTTACGATGAATGTTTCCCTATCGTATCTAGAGAAGCTATCAAACTAAAAATTCTGAAGCCCTGGATTACACCTTGTATCCTTCTATCAATTCGCGAGAAGAACCGGCTATACAGGCTACATCTAGTGAATAAGAACGAAGATAGTACTTTACAATATAAACGTTACAGAAATAAACTAAACCATATCCTACGACTTGCAAAGACAAATTACTACGAACTCAAATTCAATCAATCAAATAACGACATCAGAGGTACCTGGAAAACCATTAATGAACTAATGGGTCGCAAAAAAAAAACAGCTCTGCCACCTATGTTCAATTTAAATGGTAGAGATATCACCGATCCCATA
The DNA here is from genome assembly GCA_036873755.1 of Hanleya hanleyi. Lineage (NCBI taxonomy): Eukaryota > Metazoa > Mollusca > Polyplacophora > Lepidopleurida > Hanleyidae > Hanleya > Hanleya hanleyi. Next base: position 33,333 of record JAVTVY010012829.1, read on the forward strand.
GAGATTGCCAATAATTTCAATAATTACTTTTGTTCTGTTGCCTCGGAACTGGCAACAAAAATCCCATCCAGCCCGCGAGACTTCACTACTTACCTAGACCAAGCCTACCAAAATGATTTCCTATTTGAACCAACCACACCACAGGAAATAGCGCAAGTTATATCGACACTAAAAAATGGATCTGCTGGAATAGACGGTATACAAATGTCTCTACTGAAACCCATATCACACTTGATTTCATTACCCTTAGCTCACCTTGTTAATCTCTCCTTTCGACAGGGTCAAGTTCCTAGCACTCTGAAAATCTCGAAAGTTACTCCCATTTTCAAAACTGGTGATAAAAAGCTGTTTGAAAACTACAGGCCTATCTCCGTTCTCCCATGTCTCAGCAAAATCTTTGAAAAGCTTGTTGCCATAAGAGTGACATCTTTTCTGGAAACGAATGATATTATCAACCCAAATCAATTCGGCTTCCGTGCAAATCACTCAACATCTTTAGCTGTCCTATCTCTCTATGATAAACTAATATCGGCCAAAGAATCAAAACAATACAGCATGACGACATTTCTGGACCTCTCTAAGGCGTTTGACACCGTGAATCACGATATCCTGCTGCATAAATTGAATTACTACGGCTTCAGAGGTGTCTCAAATAAATGGTTCCAGAGCTACTTATCCTCGCGATTTCAATGTGTGTCATACAACAACGTCCTCTCGGCTTCTCTCCCAAATAACATCGGTGTTCCTCAGGGTTCCATCCTTGGCCCCATTTTGTTTTTGATATATATTAATGACATAAACAAGGCTGCTCCCAACGTAGAGATTACTCTATTTGCGGACGACACAAGTGTCCTTTTAACTGATACTGACCCTACGATTTTAACTAACCGTATGCATGACGAACTCCAAAATATACATGACTGGCTTTCGTGTAACCGACTCTCCCTAAACATTAAAAAAACTAAATATATGTTTGTTGCACCAGGCAGAAACTCCACAGTATTTATACCCAAACTTTTGATATCCGACTACGAAATCGAAAATGTTACAAGCTTTAAATTTCTTGGTGTCTATCTAAATAATAAATTAAACTGGCAAACGCACATTTCTGAACTCTCGTCCAAACTAGCCAGAAACATCGGCGTTATCAATAACATCAAATATCTCATCAACAAAAAGACTCTGATCACGCTTTATTATTCCTTGTTCTATTCGTATTTATCATATTGTAACATTATCTGGGGGAACACTTTTCCAACCCACCTGAAGCCACTCGTCATGCTCCAAAAACGACTTACACGCATTGTATCTCAAACTGGAAAATATACACACACTGACCCATTATTTATTGAATTGAATATACTTCCATTTCCTAAAGTAAATAATTACATAATGTCTGTATTTACCCACAAATATTTCCACCAGCCTTACCTTTTACCCCTCCACTTCCGAAACTACTTCACAAAACTATCCGAGGTTCACTTCTACCAAACCCGACAAGTAGGCACCAACCTCTACAGAATCGCCTATCATTCAAACTTGTCATATTACTCAACAAAAACGAAAGGTCCACGAATATGGAACTCACTTCCCCACGACATTAAGTCCTGTCTATCAATGTCTGTTTTCAAACTCCGGTTGAAGTCGCACCTTGCTGTAAATTAATGCTAAACATAATATATCAATCCATACTTTACTACATATAGCTCAAACCTCCACCTTCGCACCCAAAAATAACTAATGATGTTAACATATCAGTACACTTATTAATTGATTGACTGCACGGTATATGTATTTCTACGGTTCTGTCATATAAAACTCTCGATGCAAGTGAAATCTTTTCTGACAGTTACTATCGGCAAATGCCAGGCACAAAGCAGAAACAGCTGTTAGTCAAGGATTATTTATACTATTATTATATTTATTATGTGTGTTCTCTGAGATGATTATTCACCCCTTTTGTATATATCACGCTTTTTGCTCTTTCACCAACTTGTATAAACTACTTCGGGATAGAACAAGCCCCCTGGGGTTTTATTCCCGCCAAATGTATAGCCAGCACTTTTATATTTGTTTATGCTACTGTTAATCTTTACCCATTTGGTGAATAAACATTCAATTCAATTCAATTCAATTCAATAAATAAATTAATTAATTTTAATTGTATAAAGATGTATTCATCCGCGGTGATGCGGTCATGTCTGGCGGTGATGCGGTCGCGGAAAAAGTAGTCCCTAGATAAAATGGTCCGATGGTTGAGTGGAGGTATCAAAAAGTGAAGCTTGGTGTGAAGGGGCATCTGATGGGCTGGGTGCGGATTGAAATATCGGCATTCTGCATGGCGGTGGCCCAAGGGTGCGAAAAATAGCCGTTTTGGAGCTAGGGAGCCCCTAATGGTCCAATGGGGTCGAGTGAGGCATCAAAGTGAAGCATTCGTGAAGGGGCATCTGATGGGGCTGTGTGGTTGAAATATCGGTATTCTGCGCATGCGCGGTGGCCCGGGGCGGTATGAAAATAGACGTTTTGGAGCTAGTAGCCACTAATGAACCAACGGGGTCGAGTGGTGCATCAAAGTGAAGCATTCGCAAGGGCATCTGATAGGCTGGGTGTGGGGTTGAAATATCGGCATTCTGCGCATGCGCGGTGGGCCTAAGGTATGGAAATAGACGTTTTGGGATCTAGGCGAGCCCCTAATGGTCCAATGGAGTCGTAAGGAGGTATCCATGTGAAGCATTCGTGAAGGGGCATCTGATGGGTTGGTGTGCGGTAGGAATATCATTCTGCGCATGCGCAGACGCAATGCGGAGCTCTCGTCCAGTCAGAAGCGAGTATTTCAAATCCGTCACAGAGCTCTCAGCCAATCAGAAGCAAGTATTTTGACCCGGTGCATTATGGGCCATATCCAAGATGGCGGCACGTATGTTCAAGATGGCGGCACATCCGGTGTCGAAAACTGGCCATTTCGTCGGATGTGGTCACCTAGTGTCGAAAACTGGACCTTGTATGGGTCCTGCTAGACGTTTTGGAGCTAGGGGAGCCCCTAATGGGCCGATGGAGTTGTATGAGGTATCAAAGTGAAGTATATTTCAAGCATGGGTGGGTGCATGTAACATTTTTCCTGAAAAAATACGGAACACGGACTTTATCCTAAATTACGTGAAAATGCCTATATGGGGTATGGGGGTATAGGACCATCCTGGGAAACCTACTTCTCGACATTTGCGGTATAGGTTGTGGGGTCTCGTTTTCTTAGTCTCGTCAAGACAAACATGATAGGAAGTGTCCTGCAGCGAATCGGTGAAATTTTTGAAAAAGTACGATATAGCCCCATATAGTCCCATACTGGGGGTATAGGATCAATGTTTGTCCCCCTGGGAAACGTACTTCTATACATTTGCGGTAGGGTTGTGGGGTCTCGTTTTACTCGTCTCGTCATTTACAACATGATAGGAAGTGTCCCCGTGCGAATCGGTGAAATTTTTGAAAAAGTACGATATAGCCCCATATAGTCCCATACTGGGGGTATAGGATCAATGTTTGTCCCCCTGGGAAACGTACTTCTATACATTTGCGGTAGGGTTGTGGGGTGTCGTTTTCTTAGTCTCGTCATTTAGAACATGATAGGAAGTGTCCCGGAGCGAATCGGTGAAATTTTTTAAAAAAGTCACCGAGACCCATATAGACCCATATAGTCCCATACTGGAGGTATAGGATCAATGTTTGTCCCCCTGGGAAATCTACTTCTATACATTTGCGGTAGGGTTGTTTGGATTTGTTTTTCACGTCTCGTCATTTAGAACACGATAGGAAGTGTCCTGGAGCGAATCGGTGAAATTTTTGAAAAAAGTCACCGAGGCCTGGGTAGGCCCATAGGCCTATACTGCATGGCTATGGGTGTATAGGGCCATACGGGGTGGACATGTTTGAGTCTAGGTGAGTCCCTAATGGTCCAATGGGGTCGAGTGAGGTCTTATTTTGAAGCTCTCGTGGAGGAGCACTTGACTACAGTAATGGTTTGTCCGTGTTCAATAGTCTGCGCATGCGCAGCCTGGCCCGTATTATAGTAAGTAGGCATTTTGGGGGTATGTGGGTGTGTGTTTGGGTTAGAGATGGGCTATTCACGGTTCGAATGGGTCGTGTGAGGTATCAATGTGAAGCTTGTGTGGGTAGAGTCAGAATGGCGTGTTTTTAAATGCATGTCGCGTCAATATGCGCATGCGCAGTCTGGCCGTAGTAGAGAAATCAGGCATTTTGGGGGGTATGTGGGTGTGTGTTTGGGGTAGAGATGGACCCCTATGGGTCCGAATGGGTCGTGGAAGGTGTCAAAGTGAAGCTTGTGTGGGTTAGAGTCAGAATGGTGTATTTTTAAGTGTAAGTCGCGTTAATCTGCGCATGCGCAGTTGGTTGTAGTAAGTAAAGTGGCCATTTTGGGGCAGTACATGACGGTATTTGGGGTCGAGATGGGCTATTCAAGGTTCGAATGCGTCCTGGAAGGTGTCATCTTGTAGCTCTCGGGGTGTAGACCCTGATTTGAGGGCTGTTCACGTCACCTGTGACGTTATCGGTGACGTCATCAGTTCGAGTAGTAAGTAAAGTGGGTATTTTGGGGCAGTGAAAGGAAGGTATTTGGTGTAGAGATGGTCCATCCTTGGTCCGAATACGTCCTGGGAGGTGTGATTTTGTAGCTCTCGGGGTGTAGACCCCGATTTGGGGCTGTTCACAGCATCTGTGACGTCATTGGTGACGTCATCAGTACGAGTAGTGGCGAAAGTGTGCATTTTGGGGCAGTGAAGGAAGGTATTTGGGGTAGGGATGCTTCATCCTCAGTCCGAATGCGTCGTGTGGGGTGTCATCTTGTAGGTAGCAGTCTATAGAAGAGCCAAGGCATCTGAAATTAAACAGTAGGCTGGTTTATTATATGCCAAACAGCAACCGTGTTTTGAGAGAACCCCCATAGAACTATATATTTTCTGAAAGAGTAGGCTCTTGCCATGAAGCTGAGACAGATGTAAACATAGCTGACCGAAATCTGGGTCCCCATAACCCCTACTGAACATGCCCCAAACTTCAGGAAAATCCTCTAAATTTGGCCCAAAATAGGTCATATTCTCTCCCCATCACAGAAAAAACTTGACAATCGATTGCTTTGAAACTCACCGACACTGTGCCCAGTCGAAGGATCAACAAAAATTGGCAAAGAAAATAGGGGGTCGACCACGCGGATTTCAAGCTCATTTTCCCACTGCAAAATATACCATGTGCTCGCAAGCAGAAAAAGGCCCCAATTTACAGCCACACTTTCGCACTTCCATCTTCATAGAGAAGCATTGGCCAATCTAACTGGCAAAATACCATGTATTGATTTGAAGCAAATCAACCAGTCAACTGAATGATATTACAAATATTAATAAACAATAAGCCAATAAAAATTCTCATGGGGTCAAACCTGGTGGAATATTAACTTCAAAGATTTTGAGGGGGACCAAAAATCCGCAACTATGGACTGAGCCCTTTAAATGAAGGGTACTTTTTGTGGATTTATTTTTATCTATTCACTTCAATTTATGGGTCTGTACAAGTATAATGGTATATGACAGTCAATGGTTGAAAGTCATATTAAGATAAAACAGAGCCACAACTTTCCCCTACCCCATTCATATTTTGACAGTTTTTGCGACGCCATTTTGTCAGGCTGGACCGCTATGTCAAATTTGAATATATTTGACTGAAAATTTTGCATTCAGTACTAATATTGTTTACTATTATGTTGAACACAATTCAAAACAATGATATTCACACCCAAAACAGGACTGGAATTATGAAACCAGCACAGGAGCTTGGGCTAGAAGGGGGGGAAGGGGTGGATAACTCTTAGCATGACAGGGGAATATCTGTTACATTGTGTATAGTATTGCCATCTCCAATGCTGGTTTTATGGGAAGGGGTGGGGGGGTTAGGGCTGTTTTAATGGTCCCAGAGGAATTATTCTGTGACACTAAAACTTCTGGGAAATTCCTGGGACAATTGACACCCCCCTCCCGATAAAACACCAACATTGATGTTGGCAATTCTACACATCTTGTAACAGATATTTTCTGGCCATGCTAAGAGTTACCCCTCCCCCCCCCTTTCTAGTCCAAGCCCCTGTGCTGGTTCAATAATTTCAGTCCTGTGTTGGGTGTGAATAGCATTGTTTTGAATTGTGTTCAACTTGATAGTAAACAACAGTAGTTCTGGATGGAAAATTTCGAGTCAGATATGCAAATTTAATGTTACCTGAGAAAATGCCTGTTCTGTCATATAGGTAGCAGTCTATAGAAGGGCCAAGGCATCTGAAATTAAACAGTAGGCTGGTTTATTATATGCCAAACAGCAACCGTGTTTTGAGAGAACCCCCATAGAACTATATATTTTCTGAAAGAGTAGGCTCTTGCCATGAAGCTGAGACAGATGTAAACATAGCTGACCGAAATCAGGGTCCCCATAACCCCTACTGAACATGCCCCAAACTTCAGGAAAATCCTCTAAATTTGGCCCAAAATAGGTCATATTCTCTCCCCATCACAGAAAAACTTGACAATCGATTGCTTTGAAACTCACCGACACTGTGCCCAGTCGAAGGATCAACAAAAATTGGCAAAGAAAATAGGGGGTCGACCACGCGGATTTCAAGCTCATTTCCCCACTGCAAAATATACCATGTGCTCGCAAGCAGAAAAAAGCCCCAATTTACAGCCACACTTTCGCACTTCCATCTTCATAGAGAAGCATTGGCCAATCTAACTGGCAAAATACCATGTATTGATTTGAAGCAAATCAACCAGTCAACTGAATGATATTACAAATATTAATAAACAATAAGCCAATAAAAATTCTCATGGGGTCAAACCTGGTGGAATATTAACTTCAAAGATTTTGAGGGGGACCAAAAATCCGCAACTATGGACTGAGCCCTGTAGTTTTCGGCGTGCAGACCTCGATTTGAGGGCTGTCCACAGCATCTGTGACGTCATTGGTGACGTCATCAGTAGGAGTAGTAGCGAAAGTGAGCATTTTGGGGCAGTGAAGGACGGTATTTGGTGTAGAGATGGACCACCCTTGGTCCGAATGCGTCATGGGAGGTGTCATGTTGTAGCTCTCGGGGTGTAGACCCCAATTTGAGGGATAGCCACAGCATCTGTGACGTCATTGGTGACGTCATCAGTACGAGTAGTAGCGAAAGTGGGCATTTTTTAGCCGTGAAGGTTGTTACTTGGTGTAGACATGGACCATTCGCGGTGCGAATGCGTCGTGTGAGGTGTCATCTTGTAGCAACGCCCACCAACGCCATTCTGAATGCTTCAACGCCCTGGTGAAATAGCTCAGAAGCTCTGATATTCCATGGAATTGTCACTAATTCTTCGAAATGGAGTGACGCCCGTCAACGCCCGTCGTTACACCTTAACACTCTAACATAACGCCATGATATAGACCGGAGAGAGAACAACAACAGCAACAACAACACGGATGACACATGAGAGAACAACAACAACAAGAAGTTTTTTTCATATAGTTTATTCTCCCCAATGTTACATCATACCCACGCTGCGGGAGCCGCGTTGGGTATATTTACAATTCAAGAAGATTCTTGTCCAATCAGAGGCCACCATTTGTATCTGTCATATTCGTTCCTGTCCGTTAGATGTATTCTCGGCTACTTTTGTCCAATCAGAAGTCGCCATTTCAGAAAGTTCCATCTTCGGCCATGTTCGCTCTGAACCGTTTGTTCTAATCGTCATCGGGCAGGCCAGGATACCGTTGAGGAAACATATCCTCAGATAGTTGTTTGCGCATTCTGAGTATCTATCAGTGCATGGGTGAATACTTTCCGTCATTTTAACCACGAAGAACGTAACATTGGTGACCCTCTCCACTATCCACTTGGTGTTGGGACGCTGTTCATAGGCCCATTCCAAGGGATCCACAGTGTCCAGTTGGGCCAGCATCGTCTCTAGCGACGCCTGATTGGTGATTGTGAAAGGATGGTCGTACACTGGGTTGATGGCACTGGAATAGAAATAGCACAATTCACGCGTCATCTTATGGCATAAGATGTACCCAAATGCTACATTTAATATGAAGGACGTAGGTTGGTCATTGAAGATGGCTTCCACGTAGCTGCGTAGACGGGCGAGGTCGGTCAGTCGGAAATTGTACAAGTCCAATATAGGGCGATGACGGTGGAAGCAGTGTCGGATCATGGACCAATGGCGTCGATACATCTCACTCACTGGATGATCTTCGGGTAAGAGATCGCTGGGAACATCCACTGCATCTTCCAGCAAATGTTCGTTGTTGTCAGGAGTATGACTGGGAACAGTAATGCTAGGGACCGGCTCGATATCTAGGCTCTTCTGAACTGTGGGTATAGGCGGGCTCTCCGTGATCGCATCATCAGTGGCATTCGTCTCCCCGGGCTTATCTTCACTAGGTCTGACCCTCATGGGTGTCTCTTTAGTGGAAAGTTGTCGCTCATACCGTGGTGATGGATCATGAATCAAATGTTGGTGCTGTCTTAACTGACTGGGTCGTTTGAAGAGTTGACCACATTCATAACATTGTTCCTTCGCACCCTCGTGGAGTGAGCGTTCGTGGCGCAGTAAAGCATCTTCCCGATTAAATGACCGTGCGCAGGTTATACAAGAATATAGTGTACCAGTGTGGATGGAGGACTCGTGTCATCGCAAGTCTTCTGGGCGAGTAAACAGCTTCTGGCAAGTTGTGCAAGAGAACATATCGGCTGTGGATCTGGAAATCATGAATGCCGTAAAAAAAATTGCCACTTTTATACGTTTTTCAGTGACCTTCGTGTCTTTTTGGCAACCTCCGTGTCTCTTCGGTCATCTCCGTGTCTTTTCGGTGACGTCCGTGACTCTTCGGAAGTTAGATGGGGGGTGACCGGCCTATCGACCAATCAGAAGCCATCATTTCAGAAAGTTCAATCTTCGTTCAGTGTAACCTAAACGTCTTCGGGCAATCCATGATACTGAAGCTCGAAGCTCTTACTTCTCTCATTCAACACTGAGATCAATCTCCATCGGCTCTTCAATCCGCGGCGAATCGACATCCATGGGTTCTTCTATTCTCAGATGCATTCCGATAGAAACTGAAATATCCGGTCTCGAGAGTGGCGAGCGTGATCCGTGTATAACATTTCGGTGACGACTCATTTGACTGGGATGCTTAAAGGCACCTTGAAAAGTAGACTCATGGATGGGGTCAAACATCACGGGTCCCTCAACCCTCAAGCGTGCATGTCCATGGATTACACGTTGGTGAGATCTCAACTGGCTGTGTAGTCTGAAGCGGTGTCCACAATCCCCACATTGATGCCTGGATGTCTCATGGAGACACCGTTCATGGCGGTGTAAATTATCCAGGCGATTGAATGTATCCCCACAGGTCTCGCAGGTATACTGGGCAGTAGCGTCGTGGATGCTAGACTCATGGCGTTGTAAGTCGTGCAAGCGTGTAAATGACTTGGAGCAAGTGGTACACGTGAACATCGTGTCGTAAGTGGTTGAACGAATGTCTGCTGAAAGTGTCAGACCGCTTCCTTTTTATAGCAAGCTAGCTGTTGATCTATTTTTAGAACACTCAGTTTAACTACTCCCAAGTCGAAGACCGAGAGCATATGACCTCTGTGAGGTCACTTCCGCTTCCGTTCACGTGACCGGAACTGACCTTTGACCCCTGCGCGCAATTTACCACTGGGCACACGTACCTGGTGCACCCTGTACCCTATAGCCCTACTTGGGACCAAGATGGCGGCTGATGTGGGACCAAGATGGCGGCTGATGTGGGATGGGACCAAGTAGGGCTATAGGGTACAGGGTGCACCAGGTACGTGTGCCCAGTGGTAAATTGCGCGCAGGGGTCAAAGGTGAGTTCCGGTCACGTGAACGGACGCGGAAGTGACCTCACAGAGGTCATATGCTCTCGGTCTTCGACTTGGGAGTAGTTAAACTGAGTGGTCTAAAAATAGATCAACAGCTAGCTTGCTATAAAAGGGAAGCGGTCTGACACTTTCAGCAGACATTCGTTCAATCACTTACGACACGATGTTCACGTGTACTACTTGCTCCAAGTCATTTACACGCTTGCACGACTTACAACGCCATGAGTCTAGCATCCACGACGCTACTGCCCAGTATACCTGCGAGACCTGTGGGGATACATTCAATCGCCTGGATAATTTACACCGCCATGAACGGTGTCTCCATGAGACATCCAGGCATCAATGTGGGGATTGTGGACACCGCTTCAGACTACACAGCCAGTTGAGATCTCACCAACGTGTAATCCATGGACATGCACGCTTGAGGGTTGAGGAACCCGTGATGTTTGACCCCATCCATGAGTCTACTTTTCAAGGTGCTGTTGGCGAGTATACGTGTTCGATCTGCAGGAAGTCCTTTAATCGTAAGGATAATTTACGGCGACATCAACGGTCGGTACATAAGGCACCCAGCCACGAATGCCAGCATTGCAGTCGAGTCTTCAGACTCCACAGTCAGTTGATCCCCATCAATCCGAAAGACGTCCACAGTTTGTGTTCCATCCTTCAACATGACCTATACTTATTCTGAGGGTCGGCTTCTGATTGGACAAGAGCAGTCTGAGATCAGCACAGTGAACTTCTGAATACACGGACAATAGCATAAGTGAATTGTAAACACACCCATAGCGATTCCCCCAGCGTGGATGTGCTGTGATGGAGGGGCTAATAAAAGGATTGACCTGTAATATTTGCTGTTGTTGTTGTTGTTGCTCTCTTTTTGGACTAACCAATCAGAATAGTACTTATCACGGACTACACACGTAGAGCTACGTGTAGACGCGCATGTGTAACATGGTCTAACACGTCCCTCTGGATCTCACAAGCCCATTCCTATGGTTGCAGAGACCCATGACGGAGACTCGCATCGTTTTTACAGCATGCGACCGTGGTTAATTCACTCACGGGTTACCGAGCAGTAGTTCGGTGCAGGACATGAGAGCTTCTGGACCTGGGCCTGATAGAAGTCCGGGATGGTAGTACATTCGTGAACATCCGGGCACTTTTACATCCGGCACTTTTACATCCGGGTACATCCGGGTTCTTGTACATCCCTGACTGTAGAACATCCGGGTACTCCTATGTTGGCCTATAAGAGCCGAAAGTTTTACGGCATTCATCATTTCCAGATCCACAGCCGATATGTTCTCTTGCACAACTTGCTCGAAGCGCTTTCATCGCCTGGACAGTTTGCGTTGTCACACACGTGCATGCCACGAAGTACCCATGCATACATGTGCGGATTGTGATATAGCCTTTAAGCATCCCAGTCAATTGAGTCGTCACCGAAATGTTATACACGGATCACGCTCGCCACTCTCGAGACCGGATATTTCAGTTTCTATCGGAATGCATCTGAGAATAGAAGAACCCATGGATGTCGATTCGCCGCGGATTGAAGACCGAAGAGACACGGAGGTTGCCAAAAAGACACGAAGGTCACTGAAAAACGTATAAAAGTGGCAATTTTTTTTACGGCATTCATGATTTCCAGATCCACAGCCGATATGTTCTCTTGCACAACTTGCCAGAAGCTGTTTACTCGCCCAGAAGACTTGCGACGACACGAGTCCTCCATCCACACTGGTACACTATATTCTTGTATAACCTGCGCACGGTCATTTAATCGGGAAGATGCTTTACTGCGCCACGAACGCTCACTCCACGAGGGTGCGAAGGAACAATGTTATGAATGTGGTCAACTCTTCAAACGACCCAGTCAGTTAAGACAGCACCAACGTTTGATTCATGATCCATCACCACGGTATGAGCGACAACTTTCCACTAAAGAGACACCCATGAGGGTCAGACCTAGTGAAGATGAGCCCGGGGAGACGAATGCCACTGATGATGCGATCACGGAGAGCCCGCCTATACCCACAGTTCAGAAGAGCCTAGATATCCAGCCGGTCCCTAGCATTACTGTTCCCAGTCATACTCCTGACAACAACGAACATTTTCTGGAAGATGCAGTGGATGTTCCCAGCGATCTCTTACCCGAAGATCATCCAGTGAGTGAGATGTATCGACGCCATTGGTCCATGATCCGACACTGCTTCCACCGTCATCGCCCTATATTGGACTTGTACAATTTCCGACTGACCGACCTCGCCCGTCTACGCAGCTACGTGGAAGCCATCTTCAATGACCAACCTACGTCCTTCACATTAAATGTAGCATTTGGGTACATCTTATGCCATAAGATGACGCGTGAATTGTGCTATTTCTATTCCAGTGTCATCAACCCAGTGTACGACCATCCTTTCACAATCACCAATCGGGCGTCGCTAGAGACGATGCTGGCCCAACTGGACACTGTGGATCCCTTGGAATGGGACTATGAACAGCGTCCCAACACCAAGTGGATAGTGGAGAGGGTCACCAATGTTACGTTCTTCGTGGTTAAACTGACGGAAAGTATTCACCCATGCACTGATAGATACTCAGAATGCGCAAACAACTATCTGAGGATATGTTTCCTCAACGGTATCCTGGCCTGCCCGATGACGATTAGAACAAACGGTTCAGAGCGAACATGGCCGAAGATGGAACTTTCTGAAATGGCGACTTCTGATTGGACAAGAGTAGCCGAGAATACATCTAACGGACAGGAACGAATATGACAGATATAAATGGTGGCCTCTGATTGGACAAGAATCTTCTTGAATTGTAAATATACCCAACGCGGCTCCCCCAGCGTGGGTATGATGTAACATTGGGGAGAATAAACTATATGAAAAAACTTCTTGTTGTTGTTGTTCTCTCATGTGTCATCCTTGTTGTTGTTGTTGCTGTTGTTGTTCTCTCTCCGGTCTATATCATGGCGTTATGTTAGAGTGTTAAGGTGTAACGACGGGCGTTGACGGGCGTCACTGCATTTCGAAGAATTAGTGACAATTCCATGGAATATCAGAGCTTCTGAGCTATTTCACCAGGGCGTTGAAGCATTCAGAATGGCGTTGGTGGGCGTTGCTACAAGATGACACCTCACACGACGCATTCGCACCGCGGATGGTCCATGTCTACACCAAGTAACAACCTTCACTGCTAAAAAATGCCCACTTTCGCTACTACTCGTACTGATGACGTCACCAATGACGTCACAGATGCTGTGGCTATCCCTCAAATTGGGGTCTACACCCCGAGAGCTACAACATGACACCTCCCATGACGCATTCGGACCAAGGGTGGTCCATCTCTACACCAAATACCGTCCTTCACTGCCCCAAAATGCTCACTTTCGCTACTACTCCTACTGATGACGTCACCAATGACGTCACAGATGCTGTGGACAGCCCTCAAATCGAGGTCTGCACGCCGAAAACTACAAGATGACACCCCACACGACGCATTCGGACTGAGGATGAAGCATCCCTACCCCAAATACCTTCCTTCACTGCCCCAAAATGCACACTTTCGCTACTACTCGTACTGATGACGTCACCAATGACGTCACAGATGCTGTGAACAGCCCCCAAATCGGGGTCTACACCCCGAGAGCTACAAAATGACACCTCCCAGGACGCATTCGGACCAAGGATGGACCATCTCTACACCAAATACCTTCCTTTCACTGCCCCAAAATACCCACTTTACTTACTACTCGTACTGATGACGTCACCGATGACGTCACAGGTGACGTGAACAGCCCTCAAATCAGGGTCTACACCCCGAGAGCTACAAGATGACACCTTCCAGGACGCATTCGAACCGTGAATAGCCCATCTCGACCCCAAATACCTTCATGTACTGCCCCAAAATGGCCACTTTACTTACTACAACCAACTGCGCATGCGCAGATTAACGCGACTTGCACTTAAAAATACACCATTCTGACTCTAACCCACACAAGCTTCACTTTGACACCTTCCACGACCCATTCGGACCCATAGGGGTCCATCTCTACCCCAAACACACACCCACATACCCCCAAAATGCCTGATTTCTCTACTACGGCCAGACTGCGCATGCGCATATTGACGCGACATGCATTTAAAAACACGCCATTCTGACTCTACCCCACACAAGCTTCACATTGATACCTCACACGACCCATTCGAACCGTGAATAGCCCATCTCTAACCCAAACACACACCCACATACCCCCAAAATGCCTACTTACTATAATACGGGCCAGGCTGCGCATGCGCAGACTATTGAACACGGACGAACCATTAGTGTAGTCAAGTGCTCCTCCACGAGAGCTTCAAAATAAGACCTCACTCGACCCCATTGGACCATTAGGGACTCACCTAGACTCCAACATGTCCACCCCGTATGGCCCTGTACACCCATAGCCATGTAGTATAGGCCTATGGGCCTACCCAGGCCTCGGTGACTTTTTTCAAAAATTTCACCGATTCGCTCCGGGACACTTCCTATCGTGTTCTAAATGACGACACGTGAAAAACAAATCCAAACAACCCTACCGCAAATGTATAGAAGTAGATTTCCCAGGGGACAAACATTGATCCTATACCCCCAGTATGGGACTATATGGGTCTATATGGGTCTCGGTGACTTTTTTCAAAAATTTCACCGATTCGCTCCGGGACACTTCCTATCATGTTCTAAGTGACGGGACTAAGAAAACGAGACCCCACAACCCTACCGCAAATGTATAGAAGTACGTTCCCCAGGGGGACAAACATTGATCCTATACCCCCAGTATGGGACTATATGGGGCTATATCGTACTTTTTCAAAAATTTCACCGATTCGTGCCGGGACACTTCCTATCATGTTCTAAATGACGAGACGTGAAAAACAAATCCAAACAACCCTACCGCAAATGTATAGAAGTACGTTTCCCAGGGGGATAAACATTGATCCTATACTCCCAGTATGGGACTATATGGGGCTATATCGTACTTTTTCAAAAATTTCACCGATTCGCTGCGGGACACTTCCTATCATGTTTGTCTTGACGAGACTAAGAAAACGAGACCCCACAACCTATACCGCAAATGTCGAGAAGTAGGTTTCCCAGGATGGTCCTATACCCCCCATACCCCATATAGGCATTTTCACGTAATTTACGATAAAGTCCGTGTTCCGTATTTTTTCAGGAAAATTTTTACATGCACCCACCCATGCTTGAAATATACTTCACTTTGATACCTCATACAACTCCATCGGCCCATTAGGGGCTCCCCTAGCTCCAAAACGTCTAGCAGGACCCATACAAGGTCCAGTTTTCGACACTAGGTGACCACATCCCGACGAAATGGTCAGTTTTCGACACCGGATGTGCCGCCATCTTGAACATACGTGCCACCATCTTGGATATGGCCCATAATGCACCGGGTCAAAATACTCGCTTCTGATTGGCTGAGAGCTCTGTGACGGATTTGAAATACTCGCTTCTGATTGGACGAGAGCTCCGCATTGCATCTGCGCATGCGCAGAATGATATTCCTACCGCACACCCAACCCATCAGATGCCCCTTCACAGAAGCACTTTGATACCTCACTCGACTCCATTGGACCATTAGGGACTCCCCTAGATCCAAAACGGCTATTTTCATACCCTTGGGCCACCGCGCATGCGCAGAATGCCGATATTTCAACCCCACACCCAGCCCATCAGATGCCCCTTCACGAATGCTTCACTTTGATACCTCACTCGACCCCATTGGACCATTAGTGGCTACCCTAGCTCCAAAACGTCTATTTTCATACCCTTGGGCCACCACGCATGCGCAGAATGCCGATATGTCAACCCCACACCCAGTCCATCAGATGCCCCTTCACGAATGCTTCACTTTGATACCGCACTCGACCCCATTGGACCATTAGGGGCTCCCCTAGCTCCAAAACGTCTATTTCCATACCCTTGGGTCACCACGCATGCGCAGAATGCCGATAGTTCAACCCCACGCCCAGTCCATCAGATGCCCCTTCACGAATGCTTCACTTTGATACCCCACTCGACCCCATTGGACCATTAGGGGCTCCCCTAGCTCCAAAACGGCTATTTTCATACCCTTGGGCCACCGCGCATGCGCAGAATGCCGATATTTCAATCCCGCACCCAGCCCATCAGATGCCCCTTCACATAAGCTTCACCTTGATACCTCACTCGACCCCATCGGACCATTTTATCTAGGGACTACTTTATCTCCGCGGAAATTTTTTCCGCGACCGCATCACCGCGAGACATGACCGCATCACCGCGGATGAATACATCTTTATACAATTAAAATTAATTAATTAATTTATTTATTTATTTATTTATTCTGTGAAAACATGCAAATGTTCGAATCAAGGGAGATAACCCGAAATTTGTCAAAAATCAAAAAAGTGTAAACAGAGTTATCGATCCCGGCAAAATATGGTCTGAAAACGGTAGACACTAGTTGTTTATAGGACCTACAGACATTCAAAATGAATTTTATGTTTCCTGTAACCCTACGAACTCATATTTTGTGTGATAAATATAAATCAGCATCACTGTTGTTGCACATTCTCTTCCACAAGACTGAAGTCAATAAATGAATGAGCACATCCTTTCAGTAATAATCATCCACACATGTCCAGTTCAATATCAGTTGTAAAACCACTATAGCGCTAGGTGCATCCACTTCAATTATGCATCAAAGCAAAGAAGCCAAGGGAGATCTCTTTTGAGATTTGATTTGACTGGGTTCGCGCAGATGGTAATAAATATAATTTGGTAATGAATGCAGTCAAATCAAATCTTGACAGAGATTTGCCTGGGTGTGTTTGTCTCGGTATATGCCGACATCAAATATATCTTCTCTTCAGTGCGCCTGCATAGTTTTCATTTTTCGCACACTGATTTAAATTGTTAATTTCTGTGAGATGCATCTAGGAAATTTCGTGCTCGGGAGCAAATAAGCCACAGATGCATCTAATTTGCTGAAGCCTCGTACTGGTGTTAGTTTTAAGAAGGTCCACGTGAATATCTAGCGATATTCAACCGGACAAGCTTTAATAAGAGATATTCTTAACTCTTAAATTTACAATCAACGAATAACTGGCCATTACTAAAGGTGAAATCCGCTTGTCTGATGTATTTTGTTCCCAGGCTTTATTGGTATTGTTCGTATTTGGTAAAAACATTATGTTCCTACGAAGTAGGCTCTCATTTGCAAATTGTCCGGTAATGAGTGAGAGTGAAGTAAGTCCATCCGAATCCTTTCATCGGCAAAATAAGGAGAACCATTGACATTACAACCTTGATTTTTGGCATGAAGGTGCATTAGGGGACTGTTACCAGCAATTTCTGAGCTGACCTACTTTTGATGAAAATTTCTGGTGATTTTTGATGAAAATCACCGGTGATTCTGACTTGGGCTGTGCCCATCTTAATTTAGGCAGGATTTCAACTTGGGGGGGGGGGGTTCCAAGAGTTCAGTTCGCGTCGGGAGTCCTAATTCCTTCGTAGGTCCCGTGACGTTTAGTCACACTGCCATGTGATGCATGCAAATACTGCATTTATGGCTGACCGAAACGGTATGATTAACTTTCAGCCAGTGTAGCATGTATAGTCGGCAATGTTTTCCATAGAGTTGCTTTCTGAATGCTATTAAGCTTCTTTATGAAACCTTGAAAACGAGAACAAAAGTTGGGATTGTTTTTTTTGTTTTTTTTCAAGCAAACATTTTGTCTCCAGGTAAAGAAACGTATAATCGCGAGTAGTATATAAAAGCTAAAAAAAGTCACATTGACCCCTTTGCACTTCAATGACCTCAAAAATTTGCATATGACCTCTGCGACAGCCAATCAGAAGCGAGTATTTTTACAAAACTACCCCAACACAGAAGAGTTCCAATGGGGAGGTAACTCTTGATGCACTTTTGTGGTTTTTGTCAAAATGCCGGATTATCTTCCCTGATTCGAACATTTGCATATTAAATCTATACGAGAAAATACCTGTATGGGGTATGGATGATCCGATGGGGTCGTATGAGGTATCATTGTGAAGCTTATGTGAGGGGGCATCGGTTGGGCTGGGTGCGGGGTTGAAATAGCGTCATTCTGCGCATGCGCGGTGGACCAAGGGTATGAAAATAGACGTTTTGGAGCTAGGGGAGCCACTAATGATTAGATGGAGTTGAGTGAGGTATCAATGTGAAGGATTCGTGAAGGGGCATCTGATGGGCTGGGTGCTGGGTTGAAATAGCGTCATTCTGCGCATGCGCGATCGCCAAAGGGTATCGAAATAGACGTTTTGGGGCTAGGGGAGCCCCTATTGGGTCGATTGGGACGAGTGAGGTATCAATGTAAAGCATTCAAGAAGGGGCATCTGATGGGCTAGTGGCTCGGGCGTTGTCACCACACTGCGCATGCGCGGTGGCCCAAGGGTATGGAAATAGACGTTTTGGAGCTAGGGGAGCCACTCATGGTCCGATCGGGTCGAGTGAGGTATCAATGTAAAGCATTCGTGAAGGGGCATCTGATGGACTAGAGGATCGGGCGTTGTCACTACGCTGCGCATGCGCAGACAGGGAATTGTGGGAAATGGGTATGCAAATAGACGTTTTAGGGTCTAGGGGAGCCACTGATCTTCCGATAGAGTTGAGTGAGGTATCAAAGTGAAGCATTCGTGAAGGGGCATCCGCCTGGTCTAGTATGACGTGAGACTGACGTCATTCTGCGCATGCGCACTAGACAAAATGTATGGAAATGTGTGTTTTGGGGTCTAGAGGAGCCCCTAATGGGTCGATGGAGTTGAGTGAGGTATCAATGTGAAGCTCTTATGAAGGGGCATTCGCCTGGACTAGTGGTTCGGGGGTTGTCACCATTCTGCGCATGCGCAGACAGGGAATTGTGGGAAAAGGGTATGGAAATAGACGTTTTGGGATTTAGGGGAACCCCTAATGGTCTGATAGAGTCATATGACGTATCCATGTGAAGCACACATGAGGGAGCATCCGCCTAAACCAGTGTCTCGGCCATTGTCACCATTCTGCGCATGCGCAGACAGGGAATTGTGGGAAAAAGGTATGGAGATAGACGTTTTGGGGTCTAGATAAGCCCCTAATGGGCCGATTGGGTCAAGTGAGGTATCCATGTGAAGCATATGTGAGGGGGCATCTGACTAAACTAGTGGATCGGGCGTTGTCAACATTCTGCGCATGCGCAGACAGGAAATTGTGAGAAATTGTGAGTATGCAAATAGACGTTTTGGGGTCTAGGGGAGCCACTAATCGTCCGATGGAGCTGAGTGAGGTACCGTTGTAAAAGATACATGAGGGGGCATCCGCCTGGTCTAGTATGACGTAAAACTGACGTCATTCTGCGCATGCGCAGTAGACAAAATGTATGGAAATGGGCGTTTTGGGGTCTAGGTGAACCACTAATGGTCCAATGGAGTTGAGTGAGGTATCAATATGAAGCACACATGAGGGGGCATCCGCCTGGCCTAGTGGCTTAGGCGTTGTTCCCATTCTGCGCATGCGCAGACAGGGAATTGTGGGAAAAGGCTATGGAAATAGACGTTTTGGGATTTAGGAGAGCCCCTGATGGTCTGATGGAGTCATATGAGGTATCCATGTGAAGCACACATGAGGGGGCATCTGACTGGACTAGTGGCTCGGCCGTTGTCAGCATTCTGCGCATGCGCAGACAGGGAATTGTGGGAAAAGTGTATGCAAATAGACGTTTTGGGGTCTATTTGGGCCCCTGGTCGGCCTATGAGGTCGAGTGAGGTATTGTTGTAAAGGATACGTGAGGGGGCATCCCCCTGGACTAGTATGACGTGGAACTGACTTCATTCTGCGCATGCGCAGCAGACAAAATGTATGGAAATATACGTTTTAGGGTCTAGGTGAACCACTAATGGTCCAATGGAGTTGAGTGAGGTATCAATGTAAAGCAGTCGTGAAGGAGCATCCAGTCATGGATGGGTGCATGTAAAATTAGGATTTTTCCCCGAAAATATAAAAAGCGGAACACGGACTTTACCCCTAAAATAGAGGAAAACACCTATCAACCCTAGACAAAAGGGCTAATATCGGTCCTCAGGCTTATTGGGACCTGCCTATCAAGTCAATGGGGTGGATGCATGTAAAACTTTCTCCAGAAAAAAAGCGGAAAGCGGACTTTACCCCTAAAATAGGGGAAAACACCTATGAACCCTATCTCAATTCCGGAGCTCCAAGAGCTCCCGAGCTTCGAGTTCCAAGAGCTCCTAACTCCAAGAGCTCCGGAGCTCCGAAATCCAAGAGCTCCGGAGCTCCGACGGCACCACCGGGCGTTGACGGGCGTTGCTACAAGAGAACTCGGAGCTCCGGAGCTCCGAGTTCCAAGAGGTCCGGAGCTCCGAGTTCCAAGAGCTCCGGAGCTCCGAGTTCCAAGAGCTCCGGAGCTCCGAGTTCTCTTGTAACAACGCCCGCCAACGCCAAGCTCAACGCTTCAACGCCATGGTGAATTAGCCCAAAAGCTCTGATTTTTCAAGACACTAATTCATTGGAAGCGCAGTGACGTCCGTGAACGTTCATCGGTACACCCTAACATAACGCCTTGAAGCAATGAGGTAGATAAATGACAGAACAACAACAACAAAGATGAGAGAACAACAACAACAACAAGTGTTTTCATGTAGTTTATTTTCCCCTCCATCATAACATACCCACGCTGGGGGAGCCGCGTTGGGTGTGTTTACAATTCAAGAAGTCTCTTGTCCAATCAGAGGCCGCCATTTGGCATTGCACCTGCCATAGTCGTTCTTGTCCGTTAGATGTATACTCAGCTGCTCTTGTCCAATCAGAAGTCGCCGTTTCAGAAAGTTCCATCTTTGCCCGGTGTTACCTAATATGATTCTTACTCATCCATCCATCCGCCTCAGATACTTGTTTGCGCATTGTGAGTATCTATCAGTGCATGGGTGAATGCATTCAGGGGCTCCGGAGCTCGGAGCGCCGGAGGTCTTGTAGCTCGGAGCTCCGGAGCTCCTGGAGGTCGGAGAAGCTTTCACAACATCTTTGAGGCGTTCCCAACGCCCATCTTAACGCATGGACGCACTAACGACGGTGAGTAAGTAAGTGTGTGAGTGTGTGAGTCTTCCGGTTCCGGTCACGTGACGGTAAACATGGAAAAACCCGGATGTAAGATGAGGACCCGGATGTAAAACCACAGCACCCAGGGAAGTGACCTTTGACCCTGCGCTACTCGAAAGTGACGTCATCGTACACATGCACATATATATACCCGGTGCACCCTGTACCCTATAGCCCTTAGGGCATAGGGTACACCAGGGTG
>JAVTVY010012831.1:0-50098 GCA_036873755.1 Hanleya hanleyi
GTGCTGAGGTGTAATATAATCAAATCAGAAATAACCAAAGATAAAAGTATTATTTTTTTTTATTCACATCACAATTTTCTTTTATTCACATCAGAATGACAAGTATTATGCAAGTATTACTGAATATCAGGCCTGTAGATAGCATTTCGAACAAATGGCATCTCGTATTTCTCGCAATTAATTATCCGACTCGATGAGACAGACAACCAATATTGGAGCAATTCTTGGAAAGCAGAGATTGTTTCAGATGCAAAGAAAGATTAGACCAGGAAAAGGAGATGGAGAAGTAATTATTGCCAGAGAGCGACCCACGGTGCTAAAGATGGGGTTATGATGGCGGGCGCGAGCGCCGTCCCTCTACCACAAAGTCTTCACTGGGTCCCTGAAATTACAGAGTCAACAAGAAGTCATGCTGTAGTCTGATGGAATCAGTTGGGTGCTGGCGCCTTTGTCCCTAATAACTGGCTATCACTGGATTGCATGCACCCTCACAACTGACTGTTTGTTTACCCTCCTGTGACAGCCTGGACTGAATTCACACTGGCTAAGAATACAAATGCTGATTTACTCCTCTGTGTCCAGGCCCCTGTAACCCACTGTCAACTGTCTGTGACACCCATCTCTGGCCACCGCTGCGGTGACCAACAGGGCTCCAGGGGTGTATCTTCTGATGTGCCAGAACAGTCAACTTCAAGCCAAGCAATTCTCATAATCAATGATCAAATGACTTGAAACTATCACATGAATATGTATTTTAGTAGATACTCCATTATTCGAAAGGAACTAGAATTTACAATGCATCAAGGTAATGAAACTGGAAATTGTGTTTCATAGTATATCGTGGAATGAAAACAAATATGTGCTGTACAGTGATGTGAGTGACAATATGATTCGGGCAGACAGGTTTTGATCACAGAACTGCTAAACTTCAAATTCCATGCTTGGGAGTTTAATTGACAAAAAAATTGAGCAATGCAGCTTCCATGTTCAATATGACTGAGTTTCCAAAAAAATTGCCACGTAAAAACAATTTATCCATGTGTAGGCAGATGCCTCGATGCTTATTTTCTTGAAAATAGGGATTAATTAATTTTGTCTCTCGATACCCTATTTCTTCTAATTTTTCGAACAGCAATTTTAAACTTACAAGCAAAAAAATCCATCTATCATATGACAAATGAGGCTAAATTTTGTGGCGTGGATATGTTATTTATCCCAAGAATATAGCTTGTGAAATTTGAGTGTAGAACGTTTGCTTAATTCTCTCCACAGTAGCCTCAAGTTAACTTTTGCCGTCTGAATAATTAGAAGAAATAGGATACTTCTTTGCAGAAATGCAGGTATAAAGATTTTCCAGAACTCGATAAAAACCACACAGTTTTCAAAAGACGACAATTTCATTTCTGGCTGTGAAATTATTACTCACATATATAATTATAATAATTAATAATTATCATTATAATTAATGAACCTTTGCCACAACTCTTTGATTGGCTGAATTTTCTTCCAATTTTCTCCAATGAAAATCCTGGATTTCTTTTTGAAAATTTGAGTTGACCAATTAAGTGCATTAAAATGTGGAATTTGTTTCTTATCTATAAAATTCCTTTGTCATAAAATAGATCTTTGGTTTCTGAACATGGTCATATTAATTATTCCTTTTCCAAATGAGTCTGAAAACTTCATTAAAACAAAACTGATGTGGCTATATACTTTACTGTTTACCTCAGAGCCCATGCTGATCTCTCCCTGTTGTGTTGACAAATTGTTAGTGGCCATTATTTGTCTGGACTGGGGAGCCCTGGACTCTAGCAGGGATTTGTTTCAGGAAGGGGTCATATCCCCCAATCACTCAATTGGACAAACAGCCTGACAAACAAGGGACCTGGGGCAGACACTGGACCACATCTGCTGGGATTCCCTGACACTTTCACCCTGTGGACAGTCTCTGGATCTCTTGTACACAGCTCCAGTTACTGACCAAGCAGTTCTTTCTCACCAGACTTCACTGGTGCCATACTGACTACCACATTTCAAAACTGTCACATATGGAAGCCATAATAATTTAAGATAGGCTAAGCCTGTTCGCCAATCCCAATTCACTTTTTGTGAATAAATATATTGTTTAAACCATGACATCCCTTCAGGATATCAGATTTGTACTTTCATCACAGAACAGTAACTCAAGCTTATAACCAATTATACATGTATTACAAATTGAAAGGTTCTACCAAATATCCCCTGCACACTTTGCATGAACACATACAGTGAAGCTGCATAAATTTAATATCTTTTCTACGAAAAATGATTTTTTAACACAACAATAAAAAAGATGAGGGGAAAAACATATTGAAGCCGTAACCTCTGACCGGTAACGTCAAGAGTCTGATTACGAGCATGTTGTATAATATCAACTAGTCAAATGATCCACAAGGCCTTCATACATGTACTAGCAAAACGAATACATTTTGATTGATCCATAATATTTTCATCTCTGCAAGACTACCATTATGTTTGAGTGATCCAAAATGTTGCCTACCTGCAAGACTAATATTTCAAATTAAGTGATCCATGTTTCTATATACCCCCAAGACAGAGCTGTTTGAGTGATCCATGTTTTCATACCTGCAAGGCTAATATTTCAAATTAAGTGATCCATGTTTCTATATACCCCCAAGACAGATGTTTGAGTGATCCATATGTTTTCATACCTGCAAGGCTAATATTTCAAATTAAGTGATCCATGTTTCTATTTACCCCCAAGACAGAGATGTTTGAGTGATCCATATGTTTTCATATGTTTGAGTGATAGATCCATCATTTCCACTTAAGTCCAAGACAAATAAATATGTTCCAGTTTTCATATCTGCAAGACAGTATGCTCGAGTTTATCCTTGTTGTTTTCATACCTGAAGACAACTGTGGAGTGCTCAAAATATTTTCATACCGGACAGGTTTGCGTGGTCCATATCATGTGCATCATACATGTATCTCTCCCTCTAATATTAATCTTAACCATAATGTTATCCGTTATGAAGTACTACAGCTGCGTATCAATCTCAAATTCCACGATGTCGAGCTTTCGAAAACCGTTGTTTGGTTGAGCGAAATTTATCAAGGGCCAACTCTGGGAATTTCACAGTTGATGTGAAGTAGATGGACTATCGCATTGTACCACATGTGAAGAAAGCATTGACGTGAGGGTCATTCGTCACCATGTTATCAATATGGCCCTAGATGATGGGACAATTTGTTACACAGTTTGTCATAATGTCAGCTCATAATCATCACAATGTCCCCAGCTAAGGCGGACATAATTCAATGGTTGGCTGTACATGATAATCTCTGAAAAACACACAAGGAGCATCGGAGCTATGTGTTGCTGTATAATGAGACTGTCACACTCGCTGGACTCCAGAGATGCTTCATTTATCAAATCTGGTCTCTCGCATCCTAAACATTTGCATGACCACAAAGAAATTATTTCACAGGGCCTTCCCCAGTCAGTAACAAATTAATTGGCTTGTCTATAACACTGTAATTTTCAATTAATAAACAACAAATATGTGTCCTGGTGTCATGTTATCATCATGTGTCAAGTTTTAGTATGTATGGTAGCTATGTTAATGTTCCTTCTTTTGGATGTATTTGATTAACTTTAAAGTGTAACTGTGGTACTTTTGCAAGTGTATGTGACGTGTCATATCCAAGATAAATTTCCAAATTAAAGAATTTATACCTTTTTTCTCGTTTCACGACTTTAATTTTAACAATTTTAATGCTATTAATATTATTTTTGTACACAGCACCACAAGCATGTCGGAACTTGTGACGTTATTATGGAACGATAAACCACGTCACAATGCAACATTGTTATCAAACTGTTCCATTCTCTGCATTGCCACAACGTCCTGCAGACGGTGCGAGATGCTCGAAGTATGACATCGTTGACGTCAAAAGAGGCAGCACAGACTTCTCTCTCACTGTAGAAGTCTGCTTTTGAATCTTCTGAGATAGAATACGAGTGAAGCGTTGGGAGAAAACTTCCACTACGACGGTTTTGTTATTCACATCATTATCTTGAATATGGCACACACTTACACAAGTGCCACGGTTACACTTTAAGCTTTGATTATGGCCAAATTTGAAATCCTGTGTCACTTCCACATGCTACTAAGTAAAGACTCGAAAGTTGAGACATCTATCCTAAAACTGGAGATACGTGTAAATGAACCTTAATATTGTTCATTTAAATGGATCTATACAAAAATCAGGTATGAATGAACCCTAACATTGTTGAACACATAAACCATAATATTGTTGAACACATAAACCATTATATTGTTGAACACATAAACCATAATATTGTTCATTTGAATTGAGCGAGCATTGAAAATGTTGGAAGTGTCTCCAATGAAACATCATCTCTCAGCAATAATGAAACATCATCTCTCAGCAATAATGAAACATCATCTCTCAGCAATAATGAAACATCATCTCTCAGCAATAATGAACATCATCTCTCAGCAATAATGAAACATCATCTCTCAGCAATAATGAACATCATCTCTCAGCAATAATGAAACATCTCTCAGCAATAATGAAACATCATCTCTCAGCAATAATGAAACATCATCTCTCAGCAATAATGAAACATCATCTCTCAGCAATAATGAAACATCATCTCTCAGCAATAATGAAACATCATCTCTCAGCAATAATGAAGTTCTTATCTATACAATAGCCTTAATTGTGCTAATCACAAAACTGTTCAAAATAGAACAGGAATCACCATCTTGAAATAGCTATAATGACCCAATACAGGCAATTGGCCATACAGAAAATAAGGAAACAAAATGTCAAAGTGGTAATGCAGAATCCAGGTTTGTGGAATTAAAGAACGTTTCTCATCAGCATACAAGACGTAAGATTTTCTTTATGTGTCTTTGGCAGCCATCCAAAGAAAAAACAAATGCCTTTTTTAGATGAAAATAGGGTCCATCATCCTTAATCAGATGGGTAGGCCATTTGAGAGAATGTTCAATATTGACTAAAATTAGCTTGTCTAAAAACATTATTATTCTACTTTAGTTTAATCTAGCAATAACTTTGGCATCCAATGAACGAGCCAGGCACACATTTAAAAGCATGAATGGTGATCAAATCCCTTGCGATCTCATTATGGAGGAAATAGAAGCAGTCATCCAGGGCCAAGCAGCCAGTCATGTTTGGTCATTAAACTACATAGCCATTCCTCATAATTGAGCTGCCTGATTTTCTATTTAGAGGCAATTCTGTGTAGGGAGGGCTTGACCATTCGAGTCATCCGCGACATAATCTAGCTTGTTTAAGACACTAATATGGACAGAGCGTGCGTGTCATTAATTTAGAATAATTCAGACTTATTGAGGAATATGGGCAAGGGGTGATCTCATCATGAGCCAGGGGACTAGGTAACGAAGCGAAGCTGGCTTCCTGATTTCCTCCTATAGACCCGCACTAACTAGCTCTGTTGGGCGGCCAGACCGATTCTTATCTCAGACAATGAGGTCTGGATACGGAATCATTCTGGTCACCGGACTTGAATGTTACACTGACAGATCTCCAAGCACAGCCCTTGTTGTGCAAGTCAAAGGGGCACAGTAGAGCTGGCGAATGAATGAATGAACACGAGCACAATGACGGAATAGCAATAGACCGACCCATGGAATAGTGGAGGAATCCTCAAGAAGTGGCTCAGTGGGGGAGCTTTTCATATACTGTACATTGCATCGCTCCATTCAAAGCCAGCTTTCACCTACCGACCAGGTCATTCAGACTGGTATTGGCAAGGGATTACATAGGAACATAAATGCTCCAGTAATGATTTGGGTAGTTAAGACTATCTAACAATTCCATCATGTCCACATGCTGTTAACTGGATGAACTGAACTGATATGGCTTTTACATCAAGAGCCCTTTGACACAATCCCTATACATACAGTAATACTGTTACACAGTACAATCGGGTGTGAGGTTCGATTGACAGCCACAGAGTGGTCTTCTGCTCCACAGCTTGTGATTCAATCAGGAGGCAGAATATTGTCAAGAAGCTTAAATCCAAACATGCCAAAAGGAACATGATAGGGAGACTCACAAAACCCCTGGGCTTCCCCTGAGCAATTGAGAAATATGCAACATATTATGGCTACAGGGCCTGATCTAGACTTTTAGTTTGGGCACCCATACATGGCACAGAGTGCGATAAGTTATACTGAAATAGACCGCTATGCGGGACTGTCAAAGTCCATGGAAGCTGTGGGAGTATTAAATGGTCTAATAAATACAGCCTGATAACTTAATATTTGGCAGCAGTAGTTGCATTAGTATTGGTTTCAGCCTGTTCAGAGAGGGGATTTGCTGAAAAAAAAAAAAAAATTCGTTTGGACGCCCAAATTCATGGCGCCCAAATCCATTATAACATGCTCAAAAACCAGGCCTGGGCTATATTTACTAATCATTCAGAATTGTCCTTTTTACGGCATATCATTATTCTGCAGATTTAACAGCTACATTCAAGCAAATATCACAAAAGGGGCATAACTCTGTAAAATAAAGGCTGAGGCGAATAATTTTTTTTGTAGGCTTCTACAATACAGGTACATGTAGGTAAATAATTTGGTAGCTGTACCAAACACAGTTCTTCAGATATAACTGTTTAATACATTCAAGCATGTCCAAGATTATTACACCCGGAAAGGGGCATAACTCCATAAACTAAGAGCCGAAATGATGAATTTTTTGTACCGTATGCTTCTAGAATACAACCAGATAAATAGGTTTCCAAAATTTAGTAGATGTACCGAACATGGATCTGCAGTTATAACTTGTACACTTAACTATATAGCACGAAAATCAGATCCGAAAAGGGGGGCACAACTCCATGAAATATGGGTCGAGACGACCAATCTTTTCGTAGGCATTTAGAATACAAATAGATAAAGAAGTTTCATCATAATTTGCTGGCTGTACCAAATACAGTTATTTAGATAGAACTGGTTACATTCAAGCGTGTATCACAAAATCAGATACCATTGCACCTGAAAGGGGTGTAACTCTGTAAAATAAGGGCTGAGATGACTACTTTTCTGTTGATTTCTAGAATACAACTATATAAATAAGTTTCCCAAATGTAATAGCTGTATCAAACACAGTTCTGCAGATATAGTTGATTACATTCAAGCACATATCATAAAATAATTATTAATCTGTAAAGGGGCATAACTCTGTAAAACATGAGCCGAGCGGAGCCATTTTCAATAGGCGTCCGACTAATACCTAGATGAATAAGTCCTCAAATTTGATCACTCTATCTCGAGCGGTTTTCACTAAAATGCGATAACGAACGGATAGATGTACATGGCGACGACAATACCCAGAGGCCAAAATGGCCGAGGGGTAAAAACTGCCTCTACATTTCACAATATTGCAGCACGGATTCCTGTGTGGAAAGAACTACTTAGGACTCTTTTGTCCATCCATTTTTTACATTTACCAAGATCAACAAATAATCCCCCGATTCCTGATATTAATTGTTATTAATCCTTGACCCGGCGCAGCAGCAGGAGCATTGACGCTTCAATTCCAGAATAAATATGTGGTTCATACATTTCTCTCTCCTGTCTATACCATAGGAAAGACTTCCAATCAATGAAAAGTGGAGTATTTCGACCTGAATTGCCAAATTACCATCAAGTTAAGCATGAAGGTCCTTCCTTGAAATAGTTGGATAAATTTTAATATTCATATTTACACCAGTTATCAATAGTTCAAAATTCTGCAGGTACAGGCAAAAGAGGAATTTCACGAATCAGAAATTTATACCCCCTGTCACACATCAATGCAAATCTTTGGTCTAAGGGTTAACAACAATTATATTGGGAATCAGGCATTTAACTGGCTTATCCTTACAGTACTGACCCAAACCACATGTCTGATTACAAGGGTGATAACTCTCTCCTTGGTCAAGGGAGATAAATAATGTTGGGAATTTTGTGAGATAGAAGCGACAGTGTTGAGTCACCAGAAAGAAAACAAATGTTTTTAGATCTATCAAGGAAACAATTAAGGCTTCATATAATCAACAAACAGCCAGTTTTAAAGTTCTCATAAATGCATGTGAAGCACGAGTCGATCATGTTGCTTCAGTCAGAAAGTACAGTACAGTGACAGACTTGTGACATATTGGTTGATATTAATGCTAAGAATTTAGTATTTTCACTTTCCCAATATTGCATCGGTTTTCATGACTGACACCTGGCCGTCTGGTAATAGATCACGAACATTCCTCCGCCAATGTCTATTAATATTTTATTACACAATAAAAGATGTTGCATTTTCCTGGCAAAGTTTTGTCGAGATATTTCATACTCTGGAATATGGGAGATAATCTAATCTTCGCTGGTGCGACTATAGGCCTGCAATTTGTGTGGGTATTTAGCTAAGATGGCCGATGACAGTGAGCGCCCAGGAGACAGTTACCTTCGAGTTATTACCCAACTATGCCATAACTCAAAAAAATTGATTAGACTGGCTGAAAAATGAAGAACATAAAATTTTCCGGCCAGTTGAAGACGATAAATTCCCCCCAGGTCTGGCAGCATAAATGAGATACTAGTATTGATCCGGTTTGGAACTGTACAGTGGTTTATGACATACGACTAGGGGCTAGCAAACACAATCACACGGAATGAAACTCATTTCCTCCCTCCCACCCCACGGAGATAAAGCGCAACAGTTTCACCAGTCATCATAACCGTGTCTGCAGGACAAAAATAAGATTGACAAAACTTCGGCCGCAAATTGACAAAATGGACAGTTTGAAGGGAGATGGATTCCGCTTTTTATCTGCCAAATGAGGAATGCTGAAATGAGCCGATATTGACAATTTATTGCAGCCTTTCAATAGAGTTCTTCAAACCTGTTGTCAGGAAGTTAAGAGGGAAAGCTCTGGAAATCTAGCTGGATGGATGGTTTGACATGGGCTCATCATCTCAATATGATACATGTTGGTCTAAATTACTTGGAAACTTGAAAACTAACACATGGAGCACACAGTTCCTTGTACACATGGAGCACACAGAGATCCTTGTACACATGGAGCATACAGTTCCTTGTACAGATGGAGCACAGAGATTTTTGTATACATGGAGCACATACAGTTCCTTGTACACATGGAGCACAGAGATTTTTGTACACATGGAGCACATACAGTTCCTTGTACACATGGAGCACACAGAGATTCTTGTACACATGGAGTCAGTGAGCGAGTAAATAGAATTTAACGTCGCTTTCAACAATATTTCAGCTATATTGTGACGAACCAACTAAGCACCACCCAGCGTTGCGTTCCTGCTACTTCAAAGAAGGAAATCTTTGAAGCAGCATGGAACCAGACACCTCCATCCACCCTATAAAACACAGAGGACAGCACACAAGACACAGACAGGATGCTTACATGATGCAATAAAGACAAGTGATATTACAGTGCTAGACAGTGAGTGAGTGAGTGAATAGAATTTAACGTCGCTTTCAACAATATTTCAGCTATATCACGACGAATCAACTAAGCACCACCCAGCCCAGTTGTGTTCCTGCTACTTCAAAGAAGAAATCTTTGAAGCAACATGGAACCAGACACCCTTCATCCACCCTATAAAACACTGAGGACAGCGCACAAGACACAAACAGGACGCTTTACATGGTGCAATAAAGAAAAGTGATATTACAGTGCTAGACATCACATTATCAAGTTCCTATTGCTTCTCGGCAAAATGCATTGAAGCAACACATGGAGCACATACAGTTCCTTGTACACATGGAGCATACACAGTTCCTTGTATACATGGAGCACACAGAGATCCTTGTACACATGGAGCACATACAGTTCCTTGTACACATGGAGCACATACAGTTCCTTGTACACATGGAGCATAGAGGCCCTTGTACACATGGAGCACATACAGTTCCTTGTACACATGGAGCACATACAGTTCCTTGTACACATGGAACACATACAGTTCCTTGTACACATGAAGCACATAGATTCTTGTACACATGGAGCACATACAGTTCCTCGTACACATGGAGCACATACAGTTCCTTGTACACATGGAGCACATACAGTTCCTTGTACACATGGAGCACATACAGTTCCTTGTACACATGGAGCACATACATGTATGTGCTCCATGTGTACAAGGGTCTCTGTGCTCCATGGCCGCCAAAGTTTCTGACCGATTGGGTCCAGATTCAATAGGATTCTGGGTCATGAGCATATGGATGTGCACTGCAAGTTTGGTGTGCCTAAGGTAAGTCATTCTAAAGATATCTTGGTAACGAGAAAGGTGTGAAGGCCAGATGGACGTACATGACGACGACAATACCCTTTGGCCAAATTTTGGCTGAGGGGGAGGAGAAGGGAATTTGGCTTAATGTCACACTCAAGTTTGTTTCACTTATATGGTGACAGTCAGTTTGGTAGGTAGAGGAAGCCGGAGTACCCGGAGAGAACCACCGCCCTTCGGCAAGTAACTGACAAGACTTTCACACATGGACCAGCTGGGCTCGAACCCGTCCCGGTTCAGCGGTGTGAGGCTAGCGGTCACCAGCGAAGCGCCTTAGACCACTCGGCCACCGAGGGCCCTGGCTGAGGGGGTAAAAAACAGTGTTTCATGAATTTGCCTGTTTCTGTTCCCTGCACATAGTGAACATTTCATCTCAGAACAAACGGCCGATTTGTTCTGCTGCTCCACGGCCGCCATTTTGCTGTCTGATTGGTTATTATTTGAAGCTGTTCCGAGAAATGTTCGCAGTCACTGCACACAGATGACAAATACTTTGTTCAGGCAAATCGTGTTCGCAATTTCAGAGAAGTTTGATCTCACAAACCTTTGTTTCGAACAAATGTTTTCTGTTTTTGGAACCCGCACACAGCAGTCAAACACAGCTCAGGTTCTAATACAACAAAAGGGTGAGTGAGTGAATATGATTTAACGTTGCTTTCAACACTATTTCAGTCCTATCATGATGTTTAGGTCCTATTCCTTTTCACACTCGGAAACCCCATGGGTAGGGTCCTATTCCTTGTAACACCCGGGGCCTCACAGGTGGGGTCCTATTCCTTGTAACACCCGGGGCCTCACAGGTGGGGTCCTATTCCTTGTAACACCCGGGGCCTCACGGGTGGGGTCCTATTCCTTGTAACACCCGGGGCCTCACGGGTGGGGTCCTATTCCTTGTAACACCCGGGGCCTCACGGGTGGGGTCCTATTCCTTGTAACACCCGGGGCCTCACGGGTGGGGTCCTATTCCTTTTACACCGGGCCTCATGGGTGGGGTCCTATTCCTTGTAACACCCGGGGCCTCACAGGTGGGGTCCTATTCCTTGTAACACCCGGGGCCTCACAGGTGGGGTCCTATTCCTTGTAACACCCGGGGCCTCACAGGTGGGGTCCTATTCCTTGTAACACCCGGGGCCTCACAGGTGGGGTCCTATTCCTTTTCACACTCGGGAAGCCCCAGTTAGTCATCTCTTACGACAAGCTCTCATGTACACTCTGTGCATTAGGCTTAAGAAACATTACAAAGATTAAGAGGCTTCACAAATATAAGCGATTAGTGGACTGCATTTCAGATGAGAAATTAATGAGCATCAGTAACTAAAGAGTTTATTTTGCCAAAACAACTTCACATCAATGGTCGTACAACTTACAAGTGGGAGGGGGGGGGGGGGGTTAATGTCACACACAAGGTTATTTCACTCATATGATGACAGCCAGTTTGGTTGGTAGAGGAAGAGAATTTGGAGAGAATCATTGTCTGTCAGCAAGTAACTGGCAAACTTTCACAGATGCACCAGCGGGGCTTCAACACATGCTGGTGCAGTGGTGTGAAGCTAGTGGTCACCAGCAAAGCAACTTAGACCACTCGACCACTGAAGACCCTTACAACTTAAAAAGCGCCATTAATGGAGGTTAATGTTGAAATAGCTAGGTGACCAGTTGATGGGGACTACTACAGCTAAATATCAAAGATGTGCATACATGTACCTTACACAAATTATTCAATTGGGATGAATATGGAAATTCACCGCATTCAGTTAATGCTTTCTATGAATAATTATCTCTGACGGGAAACATATTGCCATGATGTTTTGAGGTGTGACCTACTCTTCTGGGGCTGCAACTTTTTGGACAATGTGAATAATTTCTTCCTGCAAACTCTATTCCAAAATAATAAACCAGAAACAAGACTGTGGAGACAGAGTTCACTCAGGATGTTCATCGTAGGTTAGCTGTAGAGTCCTGCTCTCCGCATGGTTAACGAGTTTGGAGAGTTAATTTTCTAGTTTCACGACTAGTACATGGTCAGAATAATGAATTGAACAGCTCCATTCCCAGAGGGACTGGTCTCTGGACACATCGGACAAGTTAACTAATGTACAGACAATACCGCCAATGAAGACACATTTATCACCCTTAAATGAACTGCGACTACCTTTAGCCAATTCCCAGACCATATTAAACCTTATCATGTTGTGGTAAGGCGGAAGCTACATGCTGTATAAACTCCAATACTCCAACAGCAATCTCCATGTCGGACTTCAAGAACTCAGGCTTTGCCACATGGTGCACAGTGAAACATGTGAATACCGACACCTGTGTAAACTGACCAACCTCTAAATACTGACATACAGGGTCCCAATACTTAAATATAAGGTATTACTTAAATATAAGGTATTTTGAACCTTGATAAACCAGAACCCTGTCAAAACCGACAATATAATCTGGTTCAAGCATGGTGTGGTATACACAGGTTCCACTGTATAAGTTGCACACTCAGAGTCACCCAAATCACACCTCACAATATAATGTTAACCTGGGTGCTCTCATTCTTGGACCATTTATGAATGTCTAATCCAGAAGAGTAGGTCATTATTTTGGTCATTGAAATTAAATGTGATGTCCATTGCCAACAATGTTACCAGATACTTGTCATTTAACTATGTTCATCCCAAAACCGTTATATTTCAATCTGGGTGAACTTGAGTTCAAATCTCAATAGAGCATTTGGTACATGTACATTGCTCGAGCAACATAAAATCAGGGATTGATCGAATTTATGAGAAATAGAGTCCTAAAATGTCCCAATATCATGCAGATAATACATATCCGTGTTATTGGCATACCTGGTGAATGATTGAATATCTACCATATATGTTATTACCACATATATCATAAATGATTGAGGATCTACAGTATCCATGTTATTACCATGTTAACACAGGAAGGAAGCAATCAGAGATTGCTCAATTGTATGCCCCCCCTTCCACTTTAATCCGACACTGCCCCGCCATTGTTCTGTTCTTTATTCGTTGGTGGAGGCCTAATTTGGATAATTATAAAAATTCTGTTTCAGTCACTTTCTTGCCATGCCTCACATAATACATATTCCAAGTATCAAGCAACAAGTGATAATACGATGCTTCGATGCAAGATGGTCGCCAGGGCTTTCGCCAAATCCAAAAATGTGACCTGGTCATGAGACCTACATTCAATGGGAGTATATTGTGGTGAAATCATGAAGCGATCAGTGAACTTTGAATTTTGCACCCAATTCACTGTTTTTGGGGCAATTTCATACTTCAGGACCTATGTTGTTTGCTTTGGAATGTAGAATAACATATAATATAGCCATTTTCCTGGTTCAAATCGGTTATGGACGGAGATCCAGCTTGGACAAACTAGAGCATAGTCTGAGGGATGCACACATTTGATCAAAATGATCAGTAAGGCTGCTTACAAGATACCCCCCGTAAGGGCATAGATACATGGGGGTGGTTAACGTTTCACGAGTAAGCTGAATGGGATTGTGGCAGTGGAAATCATCAGTAAGCATGCTTACAAGATACCCCCCGGATGCACATTTGATAGGAATTGACGAGTATTTGTAGAGGAATATAAGTATACATGTTATGAGTGGCGGCACAGTATGTAACTAGTTGACAATGAGACCTCGCTCGGTTGGAGTGCGGTTAACGGATTGTCTATGCATGTGTCGTGACGATACTCAGATGAGTTTAATGGATTGTTCAGAAAATTGATGTTAATAATGATTGTTGAGAATGGGGTTATGCAGGCATATTGTGTTTTACCTAACTGTTGTTACCACTAGAACCGTGTAGACTTGAAATGGGCTGTTGCAACAGATAGGCGAATTACTGTCATCTGGATAACCATATTGAAGAGGAAAAGGAAGTAAATGGGAAGTGAAATATTAAACTTACTACCTGTAGACGCATATGCAACATCCTGAGCTAGGTCTCATGGTATGGCAGCTACATACAAAATTTGAGAAGAATCTAATCAGCCGTTGTCAAGTTATGCTCCAGAAATGGAATGTTACGGACCAACTGAGAAAATTCTGCCCATAGGTGGCGCCACCTGTAGACGCACATGCGCCAAACGCAATCCCAAGCAAGGTCTCATGGTAAGGTAGCTACATACCAAATCTGAGAGGAATCCAATTAGCTGTTAAGTTATGCTCCGGAAACGAAATATTACGGACCGACAAGAAAAAGTTTTGACCCTAGGTGGCGCCACCTGTAGATGCACATGCGCCAAACGCAATCCCAAGCGAGGTCTCATGGTAAGGTAGCTACATACCAAATTTGAGAGGAATCCAAGTAGCGGTTGTCAAGTTATGCTCCGGAAACGAAATGTTACGAACTGACTTGAGAAACTTTTGACCCTAGGTGGCGCCACCTGTAGACGCACATGCGCCAAACGCAATCCCAAGCGAAGGTCTCATGGTATGGCAGCTGCATACCAAATTTGAAAGGAATCCAAGTAGCGGTTGTCAAGTTATGCTCCGGAAACGAAATGTTACGGACTGACATGAGAAACTTTTGACCATAGGTGGCGCCACCTGTAGACGCACATGCGCCAAACGCAATCCCAAGCGAGGTCTCATGGTATGGTAGCTGCATACCAAATTTGAAAGGAATCCAAGTAGCGGTTGTCAAGTTATGCTCCGGAAACGAAATGTTACGGACTCACATGAGAAACTTTTGACCATAGGTGGCGCCACCTGTAGACGCACATGCGCCAAACGCAATCCCAAGCGAGTTCTCATGGTAAGGAAGCTACATACCAAATTTGAGAGGAATCCAGGTAGCGGTTGTCAAGTTATGCTCTGGAAACGAAATGTTACGGAATGACCATAGGTGGCGCCACCTGTAGACGCACATGCGCCAAACGCAATCCCAAGCGAGGTCTCATGGTATGGTAGCTGCATACCAAATTTGAGAGGAATCCAACTGGCGGTTGTCAAGTTATGCTCCGGAAACGAAATGTTACGAACTGACTTGGGAAACTTTTGACCCTAGGTGGCGCCACCTGTAGACGCACATGCGCCAAACGCAATCCCAAGCGAGGTCTCATGGTATGGCAGCTGCATACCAAATTTGAAAGAAATCCAAGTAGCGGTTGTCAAGTTATGCTCCGGAAACGAATGTTACGGAATGACATGAGAAACTTTTGACCATAGGTGGCGCCACCTGTAGACGCACATGCGCCAAATGCAATCCCAAGCGAGGTCTCATGGTAAGGTAGCTTCATACCAAATTTGAGAGGAATCCAAGTAGCGGTTGTCAAGTTATGCTCCGGAAACGAAATGTTACGGAATGACCCTAGGTGGCGCCACCTGTAGATGCACATGCGCCAAACGCAATCCCAAGCAAGGTCTCATGGTATGGTAGCTGCATACCAAATTTGAGAGGAATCCAACTGGCGGTTGTCAAGTTATGCTCCGGAAACGAAATGTTACGGACGGACGTACGGACATCCGTACCGACGGACGGACGGACGGACGGACGGACAAGCTGAAACCAGTATACGCCCCCTACACTACGTGTCGGGGGGTATAACTAGAGCATAGTCTGAGGGATGCACACATTTGATCAAAATGATCAGTAAGGCTGCTTACAAGATACCCCCCGTAAGGGCATAGATACATGGGGGTGGTTAACGTTTCACGAGTAAGCTGAATGGGATTGTGGCAGTGGAAATCATCAGTAAGCATGCTTACAAGATACCCCCCGATGCACATTTGAATTGACGAGTATTTGTAGAGGAATATAAGTATACGTGTTATGAGTGGCGGCACAGTATGTAACTAGTTGACAATGAGACCTCGCTCGGTTGGAGTGCGGTTAACGGATTGTCTATGCATGTGTCGTGACGATACTCAGATGAGTTTAATGGATTGTTCAGAAAATTGATGTTAATAATGATTGTTGAGAATGGGGTTATGCAGGCATATTGTGTTTTACCTAACTGTTGTTACCACTAGAACCGTGTAGACTTGAAATGGGCTGAATTACTGTCATCTGGATAACCATATTGAAGAGCAAAAGGAAGTAAATGGGAAGTGAAATATTAAACTTACTACCTGTAGATGCATATGCAACATCCTGAGCTAGGTCTCATGGTATGGCAGCTACATACAAAATTTGAGAAGAATCTAATCAGCCGTTGTCAAGTTATGCTCCAGAAATGGAATGTTACGGACCAACTGAGAAAATTCTGCCCATAGGTGGCGCCACCTGTAGACGCACATGCGCCAAACACAATCCCAAGCAAGGTCTCATGGTAAGGTAGCTACATACCAAATCTGAGAGGAATCCAATTAGCTGTTGTCAAGTTATGCTCCGGAAACAAAATGTTACGGACCGACAAGAAAAAGTTTTGACCCTAGGTGGCGCCACCTGTAGATGCACAAGCGCCAACCGCAATCCCAAGCGAGGTCTCATGGTAAGGTAGCTACATACCAAATTTGAGAGGAATCCATGTAGCGGTTGTCAAGTTATGCTCCGGAAACGAAATGTTACGAACGGACTTGAGAACTTTTGACCCTAGGTGGCGCCACCTGTAGACGTACATGCGCCAAACGCAATCCCAAGCGAGGTCTCATGGTATGGCAGCTGCATACCAAATTTGAAAGGAATCCAAGTAGCGGTTGTCAAGTTATGCTCCGGAAACGAAATGTTACGGACTGACATGAGAAACTTTTGACCATAGGTGGCGCCACCTGTAGACGCACATGCGCCAACCGCAATCCCAAGCGAGGTCTCATGGCAAGGTAGCTACATACCAAATTTGAGAGGAATCCAAGTAGCGGTTGTCAAGTTATGCTCCGGAAACGAAATGTTACGGAATGACCCTAGGTGGCGCCACCTGTAGACGCACATGCGCCAAACGCAATGCCAAGCAAGGTCTCATGGTATGGTAGCTGCATACCAAATTTGAGAGGAATCCAACTGGCGGTTGTCAAGTTATGCTCCGGAAACGAAATGTTACGAACTGACTTGAGAAACTTTTGACCCTAGGTGGCGCCACCTGTAGACGCACATGCGCCAAACGCAATCCCAAGCGAGGTCTCATGGTATGGCAGCTGCATGCCAAATTTGAAAGAAATCCAAGTAGCGGTTGTCAAGTTATGCTCCGGAAACGAAATGTTACGGACTGACATGAGAAACTTTTGACCATAGGTGGCGCCACCTGTAGACGCACATGCGCCAAACGCAATCCCAAGCGAGGTGTCATGGTAAGGTAGCTACATACCAAATTTGAGAGGAATCCAAGTAGCGGTTGTCAAGTTATGCTCCGGAAACGAAATGTTACGGAATGACCCTAGGTGGCGCCACCTGTAGACGCACATGCGCCAAACGCAATCCCAAGCAAGATCTCATGGTATGGTAGCTGCATACCAAATTTGAGAGGAATCCAACTGGCGGTTGTCAAGTTATGCTCCGGAAACGAAATGTTACGGACGGACGTACGGACGGAAGGACGGACGAACGGACAAGCTGAAACCAGTATACGCCCCCTACACTACGTGTCGGGGGGTATAATAAATATATCCCATTCACTTAGGTTTAAACAAAGGGCCATAACTCTTGAAAATATAACCGAAAACAGAGAACTTCATGCTGCACATCTATGGGTCACTGACCACATATCATGCAAATTTCGTACTTGTTCATACAATATTAACCGAGATCGAGCCCTACAAATCCCAATTCACAAAAATTGAAGAAAAAAGGGCCATAACTCTTGAAAATATAAGCGAAATGTGGAGAAACTTCACGCTGCACAACTACAGGGCACTGACCACATATCCTGCAAATTTCATAATTGTCCATACAATATTAACCGAGATCCAGCCCGGACAAGTCCCAATTCACGGAGAATTCAGGAACAAAGGGCCATAACTCTTGAAAATATCAGCGAAACGTGGAGAAACTTTACGCTGCACAACTGTGGGTCACTGACCACATATCATGCAAATTTCATACTTGTCCATACAATATTAACCAAGATCCACCCCGGACAAGTCCCATTCAGAGATTTCAGAAAAAGGGCCATAACTCTTGAAAATTATACCGGAACTCGGAAAAAACTCTACGCTGCACAACTATGAGCCACTGGCCACATTCCATGCAAGTTTCAATCCTGTCCATCAAATATTAACCGAGATATTGCCCGGACAAGAAATTCGGACGGACAGACGGACAGACAGACAGACGGACGGACAAAGCGATCGCTATATGCCCCCACTCTAGTTAGAGGGGGGGCATAATAACATGGATGCAGTACATACTTGTGCATTACATGCCTTACATGGTGCAACAAAGTCAAGTGATATTACATTGCTAGACATTACAAGTTCCTGTTGCTTCTCAGTGAAATACGTTGAAGCAACAGGAACCTGTGCCCACCCAACCACCCGCTTGATCTCTCGTATCCAAGTTATTACCATGCATGATGAATGATTGGAGGATCTCCCATATTCATGTTATTACCAGGTAAATAATTTGAGGATCTCCCATATTCATGTTATTACCATATATGGTGAATGATTGGAAGATCTCCCATATTCATTTTATTACCATATATGGTGAATGAATGGAGGATCTCCCATATTCATGTTATTACCATATATGGTGAATGATTGGAGGATCGCCCATATTCATGTTATTACCATATATGGTGAATGATTGGAGGATCTCCCATATTCATGTTATTACCATATATGGTGAATGATTGGACGATCTCCCATATTCATGTTATTGCCATATATGGTGAATGATTGGACGATCTCCCATATTCATGTTATTACCATATATGGTGAATGATTGGAGGATCTCCCATATTCATGTTATTACCATATATGGTGAATGATTGGAAGATCTCCCATATTCATGTTATTACCATATATGGTGAATGAATGGAGGATCTCCCATATTCATGTTATTACCATATATGGTGAATGATTAGATATCTACTGTATCCATGTTATTACCATATGTGGTGAATGATTGGAAGATCTCCCATATTCATGTTATTACCATATGCATGGTGAATGATTGGAGGATCTCCCATATTCATGTTATTACCATATATGGTGAATGAATGGAGGATCTCCCATATTCACGTTATTACCATATATGGTGAATGATTGGATATCTACTGTATCCATGTTATTACCATATATGGTGAATGATTGGAAGATCTCCCATATTCATGTTATTACCATATATGGTGAATGATTGGACGATCTCCCATATTCATGTTATTACCATATATGGTGAATGATTGGAGGATCACCCATATTCACATTATTACCATATATGGTGAATGATTGGAAGATCTCCCATATTCATGTTATTACCATATATGGTGAATGAATGGAGGATCTCCCATATTCATGTTATTACCATATATGGTGAATGATTGGATATCTACTGTATCCATGTTATTACCATATATGGTGAATGATTGGAAGATCTCCCATATTCATGTTATTACCATATATGGTGAATGATTGGACAATCTCCCATATTCATGTTATTACCATATATGGTGAATGATTGGAGGATCTCCCATATTCACGTTATTACCATATCTGGTGAATGATTGGATATCTACTGTATCCATGTTATTACCATATATGGTGAATGATTGGAAGATCTCCCATATTCATGTTATTACCATATATGGTGAATGATTGGACGATCTCCCATATTCATGTTATTACCATATATGGT
Organism: Hanleya hanleyi; assembly: GCA_036873755.1. Taxonomy (NCBI): domain Eukaryota; kingdom Metazoa; phylum Mollusca; class Polyplacophora; order Lepidopleurida; family Hanleyidae; genus Hanleya; species Hanleya hanleyi. The sequence goes on from JAVTVY010012831.1 coordinate 20,150, forward strand.
GAATGATTGGAGGATCTCCCATATTCATGTTATTACCATATATGGTGAATGAATGGAGGATCTCCCATATTCACGTTATTACCATATATGGTGAATGATTGGAAGATCACCCATATTCATGTTATTACCATATATGGTGAATGATTGGAAGATCTCCCATATTCATGTTATTACCATATATGGTGAATGAATGGACGATCTCCCATATTCACGTTATTACCATATCTGGTGAATGATTGGATATCTACTGTATCCATGTTATTACCATATATGGTGAATGATTGGATATCTACTGTATCCATGTTATTACCATATATGGTGAATGACTGGAGGATCTATAGTATCCATGTTATTACCATATATGGTGAATGATTGGAGGATCTCCCATATTCATGTTATTACCATATATGGTGAATGATTGGAGGATCTCCCATATTCATTTTATTACCATATATGGTGAATGCTTGGAAGATCTCCCATATTCATTTTATTACCATATATGGTGAATGACTGGAGGATCTATAGTATCCATGTTATTACCATATATGGTGAATGATTGGAGGATCTCCCATATTCATGTTATTACCATATATGGTGAATGATTGGAAGATCTCCCATATTCATTTTATTACCATATATGGTGAATGAATGGAGGATCTCCCATATTCATGTTATTACCATATATGGTGAATGATTGGAGGATCTCCCATATTCATTTTATTACCATATATGGTGAATGATTGGAGGATCACCCATATTCATGTTATTACCATATATGGTGAATGATTGGAAGATCTCCCATATTCATTTTATTACCATATATGGTGAATGAATGGAGGATCTCCCATATTCATGTTATTACCATATCTGGTGAATGATTGGATATCTACTGTATCCATGTTATTACCATATATGGTGAATGATTGGATATCTACTGTATCCATGTTATTACCATATATGGTGAATGATTGGATATCTACTGTATCCATGTTATTACCATATATGGTGAATGACTGGAGGATCTATAGTATCCATGTTATTACCATATATGGTGAATGATTGGAGGATCTCCCATATTCATGTTATTACCATATATGGTGAATGATTGGAGGATCTCCCATATTCATTTTATTACCATATATGGTGAATGATTGGAGGATCACCCATATTCATGTTATTACCATATATGGTGAATGATTGGAAGATCTCCCATATTCATTTTATTACCATATATGGTGAATGAATGGAGGATCTCCCATATTCATGTTATTACCATATCTGGTGAATGATTGGATATCTACTGTATCCATGTTATTACCATATATGGTGAATGATTGGAGGATCTATAGTATCCATGTTATTACCATATATGGTGAATGATTGGAGGATCTACTGCCTTCATGTTATTACCATATATGGTGAATGAATGGAGGATCTCCCATATTCATGTTATTACCAATCTGGTGAATGATTCGATATCTACTGTATCCATGTTATTACCATATATGGTGAATGATTGGAGGATCTACAGTATCCATGTTATTACCATATATGGTGAATGATTGGAGGATCTACAGTATCCATGTTATTACCATATATGGTGAATGATTGGAGGATCTACTGCGTTCATGTTATTACCATATATGGTGAATGGTCGACGATCTACTGCATCCATGTTATTACCATATATGGTGAATGATTGGGGATCTACTGCATCCATGTTATTACCATATATGGTGAATGATTGCGGATCTACTGCATCCATGTTATTACCATATACATGTATGGTGAATGATTGAGCATCTACCATATTCATGTTATGACCATATACATGTGTGGTGAATGCAGTACTCCACAACAATTATCTCCGGTGAAACAGAAGTCTGGTGATAAAATAATGCTTCTCTTGAAATTGTTTTTTTCATTTTACCTCACAAACATTCAAAGTCCATGGATCTGCATTAATGTGACAAGGATTGTTATCTGAATGCTAAGCGTATTACTCAGATATTGAATATTATGAGATTTCAACAAAAGCTACATTGCTCTCCAGTGGAGCTGTGTAAATTATTTCCTATCTGAAATGTCATGAACATGGTATGCATTGTTATCTCCACAAATTGTCCATCACTGTAGGATGTAATGAGACTGGCATTAGAGTTTTTAACTCAATGGCTGCACCTCGGGGGAGCCGCTCAATATGTGTCCGTTTAAAAAAGAAATTTTGTTAATTATCTGTTTAATCATGGGTAGCTCCACAGGTGTGCAGCATGACCTGCACATGCAATTACCTCACTGCTCAGTGGGAATGCAATTCCGGACTGAATTCGGGCCTATCTGTATTGTTGACATGCTGATCTATAGACACATGCCCCAGAGTGCTCAACTAGCTTCACTTAATTAGGTAATGGAAGTTATATGTTGTTGGCCATGCTATTATACAGCCTCTATATCGAGAGTTAATGAAACCTCAGCTACCTGGAGGATAAAAATAATCATTTTTTTTTTAAGTTGCAGACCACCTGTAATATTTAATCTGCTTAAAAGTTGGTGAAATAAAGATGAGATGTGGTGAATTGATAGCTCAAGAATAATACATGCTATGTTCATAGCGATAGTGCAAGGCAAACAATTATTTTGTTTCTGTCAAAGACCCTACAATAACTGGTGTGATGACCAAATTTTCCCCAATTCTTTTCCAAGGGAGATAACTTTGATACAAAGGTTTCTAATAATTCAATCACATGTAGACGACCTTTCAACTCTCTTACTAAATAAACAAGGACATTTGATTTGCCAACATCTTGACGAGCAAGCCAATTTGTGAACCGTTATATTCTAGATCTTACCATATGGTTCACAATGAAGCTTCCATCTTTTCCAGGTAATAGTTCCTGTTTTCAAAATATAATACTTTCAGTGTCATTGAAGCAAAACAGATCATTTTTCTGATTTTTTAACTTAAACACGAGTATGAAGGTCCTAGGTCAACAAATATATTGTTCATACATTGTCTTTCGATTAGGCTTGGAAATTATTTTTGGATCATTAACGAATACATCGCTAAACATGGATGCCATGTGACAGCAGTTCAACTTTGAGCTACAGCTTGATTAAATTGACAACAATGGACAGGAATTATGTTAAATTATGAATTTTCATTTTCAAGGCTTTCCAAGGTATTGTACGAACTCTGTAAGGCCAGACATTTTTTATTTCCGGATTAGCGTGCGGACTGCAGGAGTTTTCCACTACGGAGGATGGAAAAAAATAAAAATTAAAACGCATAATTTAGATTTTTTTCTGTCATTTGCCAGATCTGTCAAGTCGGAGAAAAAAAAAAATGAAGTTCGTCAAATTCATATTTCCTATTTTATTCGAACAGGTATAATACCAATAGAAAACTGAAAAATTAGCACAATATCTCATCTGTCATGTCTGTTCGACTAGAAATGTGCAGTTCTCTGGAATATATTGCATATTACAAACTGTAACAGCATCTGTACTCTTGCATTGCATTCAACAACAAATGGAATTTTAACTTTAACTTTACTATACTGTATGTGAGTGAATGTGTAATGATATTTAGTATATACTAGTAATACCAATTTTATTACACATTATGAAAAATAAATAGAAAATTCAAATTTAAATGTTTGTGGAGCATAGCTCCAGAGTTGCATTTCTATATTAAATAGAAAATGGAAAATTTACCATTTAGTAGCATGCATCCAGCTTTGCTATAAAAAACACATTTATTCACAAGTTGTATCAGTGACAAAGTATAAAAATACTTTATGATAAAACAATATTTTTGTTGAAGTTGGTCAAGAAATAAGCCGTTCACAAATATATTTAAACAGATTTGGTCAATAGATAGCCTACTAAATGCTCAAAATGAAGAGAGAGTGTGTCAAAATCTTGTTAGTTAAGTACAAGTCTGTCCCTTAGTTGATTGGAACTCTTTTGTGAAAAGGGTAGAAAAATAACGTAACTTCACAAACTTGTGCTTTTTCATCCGTAAAAAACGGGAAAGATGGCAGGATTTACTTTGTTCATTAAAGTATACTTTGATTAAAGAAATACAGGGAAATACTGGGAAACTATTCTTGGGAAGTCATGAGGTGAGGCAGGCATGATATCAAAAGCTTTTCCTAATGCAGCCTACCAACAATGCTTCATTGTATTACAACAACAACAACACAGACTGACGATCCTATAATAGGTGCGCGAAAATGACGCTCCTCAAAAGAAAATTAGGAGCGTGATGGAGCGCGAGCGCGATTGCGCTCCTTAAACGACCAGGCTAAACTTCTTATATTTTAAAATGTGGAAACTACTTTTCTGACGTCGGCAGGAATAAAAAAAAAAAAACCCAAATTGAAATTTTAATTTTTTTCTGAAAATTGGGAATTCCACGTCGGCGGATCCGCTAATCCGGAAATAAAAAATGTCTGGCCTAACCAGAAACACACAACTGGGTTTTTTTCTTGGCCTGAAACCAACACATGATCAGTCAACAGCAGAACATCAGGACTTCAAAAGATAAGATATAAAAAATCTTGATAAAAACTAATGGCCTTTCAGGAGTGAAGTGAGAAAGACATGTTTTAGGGATATAAGTTAATCTCTATGTAATGCCATCTGAAATGATACCCGGCTTGAACAAATACCTTATGTAAATAAAACACAGGTATGACACACAGGGAAAAGATGAAGAGAGCCAAAAAAAAGGGACGAAAATGATACTGGATAACCCAAAATCCTACAGTCACAAAATATATGGACAATTGAAGACACTGGACGACATCTTTGACAACAGAATTAAACTGCATGCATATCATTATTCTTAAATAGTAAATGAGAAACAAATCTGCATGCTCTTATCAAAGGATCCGATGAGAATATTTTGAAAAGCTGACCTTGAGGGAAACAAGTCACATGGACCCGGTAAATTACTTTCAATGGGGGACTTGCACAGTACGAACTATCCAATCAGATTATGTGATTGCCACTTCCAGTTTGTCAATTTTGGCCCAGTTAACCAATCAACTGACAGAGCTAGCACTTTCGGTTTATCTTCTGATCATATTGTGCAGGGGTTTTTTTAGACAGTTTTTCATCGTGGTATTCCCGATGAAAACGAATTTGAATTGAGTTTTTGCATTTTTTTCAAAATTGAGTTTTGAGCTAGAAATTCAGTTTTCTGAGTTTCCGGGACTTTTTTTCATAATAGATTGAGTTTATGTAAGACCGGGGCAAACGAAAATGCCCCGATCGCGGGAAAGTTTGATCGCCACCGAAAGTTTACAATGTACAAGGTTGTTGTTGTTGTTCGTGTCACCTCCGTCTCTATGCCAATGAAAGTCCGTGAGAGCACACTCTTCATGTCATCTCTGCCACTTCCCGGGTTTCCGTATGTTTGTTTTAGCTGCAGACACCGTGTCTCGTCAATGGGATATCCAGTGAAAATGAAACACACTCAGGAAGCTCTTGCAGAGATTATTTTTCTGTTTGTTGACTGTCGTAACATTTTTTTTTAACAGAGTCGTCTCCCATCATATGACAACATTCGCTGTCGAGTACCGCCAGATATCTGTGGCAATGAACTGCTAGTTTTACGATGAAGGGTTCCCGACAATGATTTCAGTGCCATTTTTTTTTTATCTCAACACGTGGTTCCGCTTTACCAAAGTAAGCGAGAAAATCTCAACACGAACACAAATGAAACATATTTGTTGTACGCTGAAAATTATTCAACTTCTTTGATCTGTTGGAACTCTATTTGAACCCGTCACGTCGACGCGAAGTGCCTGTGTTTTGTGGTGGAAAACCGGCAACATGCAACCTCTGCCCTTGTTACGGTAAATTGAGAATTTATCGTTAAAGACTTCCAAACTAACGAATAAATTATTGTAATACACGAATGCTTGGGAGGAATTTCTGTTAAAATCGTTCATCATGCTTTATTTCTGCCGCGAAGTTAACGCAGTTTTGCCCCTTCTGTGACAGTGTCGCTTGTTTTTCTGCCGTAATGAAGTCAGTTTGGAAGTACTGACACAAAATGGCTTATTGGAAGGTGAGAATAAATTATATAAATTCAATGCACTTACAATGGAAAACGAACTCTTGGTTCCGTGGTGCGTCGTTACAATTCATGCTACAAAACTGAGGGGAGATCATGAGATGTATATGTGATCGCAGTGCTCCCATCACCATTCAACGGAGGTCGTTCAGTGAAAACAATGACCTTGGCTTAGGGGGGAAATAATAAAAAATAAAAATAAAACAAGAGCAAGTTGTTTTCTCAAGTAGTTACATAATTTGGTTTTTACCTTTCTCCACCAAGCACGACATTCAATAATTTCGCCAATTTAATACAAGAATCTGTTTTTTCAAGATAAAAATTCATGATCTATTAGGGTTTGAAATTGAAATGTGGGGCCATCATCCATCATCTATTTCCAACCTCAACTTTGTTTGGCCAAGATTTCGTAAATTCCAGAGAGCAGCTACCTATGCAGTTTTCACCAATCTTTCAAAATTTTGTGAAATTTTGATTCAGATAATTAGGACATCCGAATAGCTAAAGGATGACAAGATTAGTCCAAAAACTTGCGGTGTTGGGTGTCAGTTTCGTCTAATTCAACCTACAACCAAATTGATTGCATAAGTGTCATTCCAGTGCAAAACTACATTGATGCCATTAGTGGCATCCAACTGGAAAATTTAAGAAAAACAAGCCAAGAATGACATGCCAAGCTTTGACACAACTTTTTTTTACATTCTACGATTAAAATAAATAAAAATTGAGTTTTATCATTTTTTTGATGAAAAAGGCAAAAAAATTGAGTTTCGTCATTTTTTAGATGAAAAACCCCAAAAATTGAGTTTAGTGACATTAATATGCGCGCCAACAATAGTTTTACAATATTTGAAATTGAGTAGATGAAAAATTTTTGTCTAAAAAAACCTCTGGCCTCCCATTGGATTCTTTGCTGAGAGCAAGGATCCTCTGGAGAAATCATGTAATTTGACCAGGGTGAGTGAGTGAGTGAATATGATTTAACGTCGCTTTCAACTATATTTCAGTCATATCACGACGTTGGGTCCTATTCCTTCTCACACCCGGGAACCACACGTGTGGGGTCCTATTCCTTTTCACACCCATGAACCTCACGGGTGCCTCAGTTAGTCGCCTTTTACGACAAATCTCTGAGGAGCTGAGGCTAAATGACCTACAAGAATATGCAAATGTTTGTTTCCATCCACTTTATACAACCAGATTCCCTCTTAGATTTATGATCAGGGTCATTAAGAGAAATGCGTGGACATGAACTGACATGAGGACATATCAATTCATGTGCAAGTGTACCAAGAGCTGTTTGGGTGAGTGAGTGAGTGAGTGAATAGGGTTTAACGTCGCTTTCAACATTTTTTCAGCTATATCACGACGGGGAAGGGAAGGGAGGGGAGGGGGAGGGGAAGGGGATCCTACTTGTAACAGAGCAGATCTAATGCTGCCATTTTATAGTGCTGTCCCACTGAAATATCATGCCGTAGGCAGACATGACACCCCACTCAGTCACATTATACTGGCACCGAGCGAACCAGTCCTTGTTCTATCCTCTTAATGCTAAGCGTAAGCGAGGAAGCAACAAGTACCATTTTTCAAGTCTTAGGTATGACCCGGCCTGGGATCGAACCCAGAACCTACCGCTTACGAGGCCGACGCTCTAACCATTAGACCACCGCAGTGCGGTCCTTGTTTGGGTGAGAGAGTGATTAGGATTTAACGTTGCTTTCAACATTATTTCAGTCATATTGTGACGAACCAACTAAGAAAGCTTCTTGAAATTAAGGCATAATAGAAACTGGCACTCTTAGGAACTCCCTGGCATCCATTTTCAAACTCACCAAAGAAAGTATGGCATATGGCTTGCCATCCAATAGCACAGAAGGCAAGGCAGGGAATGGCATATGCCATTCAAATTGGAACTCGAGACTATCCATGCTGAACAGAACATGGTGTATCCCATTTGAATAACTGGCATATGCCATTCCTTTCAAGGAACTCATGCCCTGATTTCAAGAAGCTCGAGCCCTAAGCACCACCCAGCCAGGTTGCATTCCTGCTGCTTCAAAGAAGAAATCTTTGAAGCAACATGGAACCAGACACCCCCCATCCACCCAATAAAACACTGAGAACAGCACACAAGACACAGACAGGACTCTTACATGGTGCAAAACTGACAAGTGATATCACAGTGCCAGACATCACATTATTAAGTTCCTGTTGCTTCTCAGCAAAATGCATGGAAGCAACAGGAACCCGTGCCCACCGGACACCCACCAGCTGTTTGAGACAAGAAGTAAAGTACTGCCGGACCAGGAGAAATAAGCACATCATAAACAACCTGCTGGATCTCAAAGATTGTTGCAGGATAAAAAAACATGGACAGATGGAAGTTCTCGAGATAGAGTGCAAAGTACACAAGATGAAATCTGACAAAAAAGCTGCTTGCATGTTCCACAGAAGCTTCCAATAGCAAAATATTAATTACTTTCCAAAAAAAGAAGAACGAATAAATATCTTAGAGATGTAACTGGATGGAACCAGGCATGGTCTGGATCTAAACCCAGGGATAATAGACAATCAAAGGTGTAATCCTCATTTGTATCCAGTCTTCTGTCGGAGGAAAAAAAAAGACAAAACTCGATGGACAAGTCAACAAGGCATTATCTGAAGTAGGCTAACTATAAATAGGTAAACCTGTCCTGTAAACAATTGACATCGACAGGTAAGGCCTGTTAAGGCTGGGATGTCATGTCGCAGAGATTATGAGTAATTCTCCCCACTCCACCCAGCACACTGTGCAGAGGTTGGCAGTCGATGACAATGTGAGCAGTAGAATATCCCTAAACTGTAAGGTGGATTATCAGGGATCTCTCGCGACAGGATAAAAGGATCAATCCATTCCGCAATAAAAACCATCGCACAATGCTTGAACGAACAGCAGGCCTGGTAGCCATAACTGTTACATTTGTTTAAACCGTTCAGTGTAATGAACAAAAAAATCCAAACAAACAAGGAAAAGGATACCGGTATACAGGTATTAAGGGAGAAGATTTCCTTTTTCATTCACGATTCTGCATACTGGACTAGATTATCTGGTCACACAGTGAGCGCCAGTTTGGACATTTTTCGTAGGCTATTTTTGTGTGATTTTCCAAGATAATGGACCTTTTGGGATGAGACTTGGGATCAGACATATCTACTACTCAGAACTGATATCTTTTGACATATTTTTTTGGTGCTTCCATCTGCACGTCCAAAGCATTGTGAGATCAACAGAGTTAACACGTCGACAGACCAGCGAGGTCCAATTTTAGTTTTTTAACTGCGGCTGCAATTAATCAGATTAGTCCTGAACTAATTATTCACAAACTGTTTATTTAATTGCCATATCTTTATGTAGTTAAAAGAATTTTTATCGCAAAAAATCAGAGGATATTTCAAGTGCTACAGGATTCAGGATACATGGTGCCAAACAAACCAGCAAGTGCCATAGACCATGCATGGAGGGCACGGGCACCCTTGTTGCAAATTCCTTATATGCATTTAAGTCATGTAATGCAAATCACCAAAGTTGCAGAACTGTATCTCCTTGATATGTACAAGATATTTTACACACATTTGGTGCATTTGAGGGCTCAGAAAATTGAATTCCCGCCAAAATTTAAGATGAAAAATAGTAGATTTTTTTACGTCTCCTTTTCAAACATGCTGCATGTGTAATGGCACTAAGTGTCCAAAATAGCACATGCTAATTTATTAACTATGCTAATTTATTAACTATGCTAAAATTTGCCTTATGTTGCAAAAGGGAATAAATCATCAGAGCATACATACGAGATGTGTACATACAAAATTATAAGCGTTATAAACTTATATACCAAGAGAGAGAGATAGAATTACAGTTTAACATCGCGCTCAGCAATATTTCAGCTATATAGCGACGACTAAACAAAATTCTAAGTGTTCAACTTAATAACTTAGTAATCCACCACATTAAATCATACACACATTAAAACTTATGCAACAAACCGATTTCTCTCAAATAACCTAAGACGGCAGAATTTGAGTGCTTGCCTAATCCCAAGTTCCCATGTGCAGATTTAATAAACTTCCTTATAAGTTTGTATTTGCACAAGAAAACATTTCGACAATCCCACCCTGCAGTCAGATTTTCCACTTTTTTTTATGATTTAATAAATGCCAACCGATACATGCGGTTACAACACCCAAGATGTTGAATATCCAGGTTATATTGTTAACTCAGGTAAGTAAAGTATCGCATTTCAGTCTCACCAGTATCTATCTGAATATCAGAGATGTCGTGTTATAGAGTCGGGATGACCTTTGATCCCTCTACCTGTCGGTACTCTCTACAACTAAAGGCCGACCAGCTCTCTTTTGTTCTCTGGTGTCGCACATCTCAGGTGTCCTAACAAAGCTTAGTTAACTTTCTACGGGTCTTTAATCCCCCACTAGTGCACGGATACTCGATTTTAACCCAGAAATCCCTGCGCTTCAATTCAGATCACTAACACAGCGGGGAATTCTCTAAAACATCCTTCAGTCAAGAGATCTCGGCACCGCTCTCTTAGGTCGTGGAACAAGAGGGTGAGGAAAAGTGACATGTCAATAACGGAAAGTTGTCTATAAAGACATGCTACAGATTCCGCGAGCTCACGAAGACTTTGGAAATCTGGCGCAAATCGCTGACATGGTCAACACGAGAATTACAAGGGTGTTTAACTGTGTTACATATGTATATACATCTATGGTAGTGAGAATGTTCGTCCAGCATTTAGGTATAACTGTGAGAGTGGACAAGAATGCCGAATATTCTCTCATCTCGTCAAGATACAATGGCAGATCAATAATTGCTGGCTTAACTGATTCGCAGTGTTTTTCCAGTTCTAAACAACCACTTAACGATACCATTTTGAGCACTCAAAAAGTCGTCCCACATCAAACACAAACAGCTCAATTTCCTGAAGTTATTTTGTATTCTCAGATGAAATACCTACCATACATTTAGGGTAGGCCTATACATAAAACTGTCCAAAAGGTTTCAAGCTTTTGTGGACAGTAGACAAACAAAATCCCAAACTACTTATCATAATGATAGGATTGCGTCAGAAAACTAATGGAGCAGTTAATCCTATTATTTTCCCCACAATATCTATGGAAGATCTGGGATAAGTTAAAAAATAAATTTCAGAAGTGCCACTAACTTAACCAATTGCTCCCAACAATAAGGTTTTGCTGGTCATGGTATCATTTTACCATATAGATAAGAAGACAGTTACAAAGACTGGCCAGTCAGGTGAACAAACTATATGTGTTAAGGTTTTGAACACAAGGGGACTATTGTTTCTACCCGTTAGAAGACCTGGCAATACAGGTCCAATTATTCTACGCATTCACAGACAGTTATTATCACCTGGTCCACATGTACTTGTGAGTCAACGACAACACTGCCAAGTCTGTTCTGTAATTTCCCCAACACCAAAATGTCCTGTACAAAAAAAATGGCCCCATGATTCATTCTGTGTCGGAGTGTGTCAGATTTTTTTTTCTCAATTTGGATGCAACCTTTATATGTAGACAGAAGTAATGATGAAATATATATATTACATGTAGGCCTAATATAAAATTACTTCCTCTTTCCTCAAAGGCTAGCTATGTGTATTTAATATGATAGACAGGGAGAAATCCAAGTTTTCATAATGAATGTACACCATTGAAACTATTCAATAGAGGTCCAACTAATTCGTAAACTACCATAAACATAAAGTAAATGAAAACCTGAATGGCTCAAGTCCCCTGCCATTGAAAATAGTGATTTGGTACATAAGAGTAACATTCGGTACCGGGCATGGAAAGCAATATCAAACGAGATCCTGTGGCAAGGTATCTACAATTACCAAATTTGTCCTGAACGGAAAATTTGGCTCGGCCCCCAGGTGGCACAACCTACAGGTGGGTCGGCATGAAAATCCCAATTGAGGCATGGGACCCACATACAAAATTTGGAAAGAATCCGTTCAGGGTTTCAAAAGTTTGTCCGGAAACAAAACTTTAGCTTGGCCCACAGGTGGCATCACCCTATAGGTGGATCAGCATGAAAAACAATCCCAGCGAGATCTCATTTTTCAAACCTTTCCGACCAAACATTTTAGAAATTGAAATCAAAGTTGCAAGAAAAAAGCGGAAAAAATTGAACTGATATAATGCTGAAATTTTGGATTTGTAAAAGTAGCAACAGGACAACAACATTGCAGTTACACAAGCCAACTTCAATAATGGATGCATTATCAGGGCTAAATAGAGCAAAACTACAGGTAGAAGGTGAACAGGTACAAATCATATCAGAAATCTCGACAACACCTGTGTCATAATGCTCTGAATAACAACAATTGGAAGAATTTGGATGGTTAATTCAAATGACCATATTCTGTTATCCTGTGGGGATTGAATTACAACCTGCTGTTATTGGCAGTTATCAAGTAAAGACATCAGAGATTCTATCATGAAAACCTTGATTAACTGGCGTCATTCAGGGTTCGTATGGGATAACACACGACAGCACACTGTGCATCGACATTGTACTTAGACGTAGTAGCAGGATTTTAATTGTTCGGGTAAACTGAACAGCATGATCACTTGCAACATTTGCCAAAAGATTTTCAAGTTGTAAGTCTTGTATTTCTTATAGGGACCAATATTGTCAGATTCTTCAATTCGGTCTAGTGAACAAAATGAGAATGGGAAATGATTGAGATGACATCGGATAACGTGACAAGGTGTCCATGACATCACGTTAGAAGCAGTCACAGTGCAATAAAAGCTCTAAGATCGAGTATGATGTTGCAAAGCATCCTGCCCGGAATGCCAATGTGCGTTTTATGACATCATCTCAGGCACAGGAGCCAAGTACAGGTGCTGTCATGTTTTTTCAGAGAATGTCAGAAGTGTGATTTCAATGCCCGTGATATTAAAAAATGAGTTTTCCCCCCCCCCCCAAAAAAACCCTTCACCATAGTTGATCTGAACTACTAAATAACTTTTATCAAAATTTGTTATTTGCTGAATATTTTTTAGAATCTTTAATTCATTGTGATTTTCTATCATAACTGCACATATTAACATGATTACATTGAACATTACCTAATATCGATATTATAATCAAATGATATATAATTTATAATGATTATGAATGAACAAGTTAGATGCTCAAATATTTGAAAAGAGCATCTTGTTTTGCTACTCCATTTGGTAACGAATGTTGTTGATTGGCCGAGAGGCATGCATACAAAAGCCAAACAGTATTTCTAATCCAAATGCATTCAGAGGGTATTATAATTTGCGGGCCTACGCTTCTCAACCGGCTTGTCATAAGGTGACTACATGTAACTGGAACATCTGTGGGGTACCTTGGTGTGAAAAAGAATGACCCATTTGTCACTAAATAACTGAAATATTGCTGAATGTGACATATCTTAACTCCCTCTCTCTCTCTCTCTCATTTCTGTAAATTATTGGTTCGTCAACTTATGATCCAGTGATGTCAAACTAATTCAAACCTGATTTGTATTTGTATTTTCATACCCTCCACAGTTCAACATGTACCATTATAATCTTCATGATAATTTGACTGGTTAATTTCTATCCCAGAGCTAAACTACATGTACACCCGCGAGCTAAACTACAAATTAATTTATACCCCCACGCTAGGCTACACATTTAATTTTTCTCCCGAGCAATACTACATATTGAACTATATCCCCGAGCTTACCACCAAGCTACATGTATACTACACATTAATTTATACCCCTGAGCTATACTACACATTAATATATATACCCACGAGCAGTAATGTACATCAATTTATACCCCCGAGCGATACTACAGATTTTCTTATGAAATTAATTCAAGTACATGTACATCACTTAAATTGGATTCTTCACATGTTAAATTCCATATGTAGTAATTTCTTTCTTTTTTTTCTTGGTCAAAGGTAACAAGTAAATCCCATCTGTTTTAGACTTTCTCTCTTCTATTGTTTTCTAATTGCAGGAAAAATAATTAAACAATATAGGCACTGACAACAGTCATCCATTACTCTAACCTAGGGTACTATATATACCACACTCCTCTTGCAATTCACTCTGCCTTTTTTTTTTCGCCAGAATGACATTTCCATTTTTCTTTCGTTATTTTATGGCGTCTTAGTTTTCTCAGATTTACCCTTTTGCCTATAGTCATCTTCACATTCACCGCAAACAGGAGTGTTTTTGTGGTTTCTGACAAAGGTTACAATTCTTTTTCCACCATTTACTCATCGACTTGAGGTAACCTCACTTCAATACAGACTTTTTCCTCTGAGTGAAACAAATTAAACAAATGAAATCTAAACTGCTCAAGGAGGAACTAGAGTAAAGTCTGCCACCCATCCTAGATGATCTAAATCAATCTGTCACATACGACAACACTCCAACATCTCAAATGTCACATGAAGTAATATCTGCTCATTTAATTACAAATAAAACCAGTTCTTTAAGGTAATTTAATTGTCAAACATTCTACGAGTATTAACCTGGTCATTTGTGTCCTTTGTACAGGTCAGTCTACAAAAATCCATCAACAGTGTGTTTACTTCACAACAAATTATACATCATTGTCGTATCTTCATTGAGAATTAACTAAAATCTGACATCTGTTACAACTTTCACCAGACAGAACTTCTTTTCTATAGCAATATCATTGATCAATGCTGGGCGCGAGTCAGGTTGTTATAAATGTCTTACATGGAACAGTAAGGCACAGAACATCAACCTATCACCCCCAGCAGAGAATGTGGAACAAAAAATGACAGGCTATCTCAATCTGATTTACAAGGGATTTGTTACAAATGTAAGGCTTGCTTCTCCAAGAATCGTCTCTATAGATTAAATATGGTAATAAGATGTTAAATATACTACACACCTGGTCAATTTTTCTTCGCAGTTCTCTTTTTTCTAAGTAATGATGCCTTAAGTAAAATAATATCAAAATTATCCATTGTTCTATGCTTTAATGTTACTTAAATTTCTGATAAAAAAAAGAAGATTATTTCAACTCACCTATATAATGTAAACGTATCTCAATGCACATAATAAGCATTTTTAGTTTAAGAATGTGAGAAAGATGCCCTGGGGTGTATTTTTTTTTTTTTTTTCTTTCTTCTTTTTTACAAAGATTTAAACGTATGATTATTAATCAAAATGTCTACAGATGATAAGAAAACAAAAGAAATGCATGCACGATTAATATCCATAAACGAGTAACCTCCGCATACTCGACAACCACAGGTAAGAGGAGTGTCTAAGAAGATTGTATTCTGCGACTTGAACAATGATCAAGCGACACTGATTACAAAACCTGGGGATATCATCCTAGCCACAATAGACAATATTCTCAACACAATACAGAGGTAATGAGCCGTGCAGGTCTTTAAACAGCATAGTCTTGCCCGGAGTGATGGACTCCAACAATTGACAGGTAGAAAAGCACTTTTTTAAAGGACCCAATGTCTTTTGATCATTATCCATGATTGCCCTCGACTGCCCCCAGGTAAGAAACATCTAAAATAGGGTTCAAGATCTGAGGTGACAAGGCCTGTCTTCAAAAGCTCCTTGTGCCAAGCACAATTTCAAGAGGTCAGCTACACGTCCAACAAGGTGAGAAAAAAAAAGTCCCTTTCAGTCTTGTGCAAGCAGCCATGCAGTCGTCACGCAAAAAACGCAGTCGTCCGATAAAAGCAATAAGAAGTTAATAGGATTAGGTAATCATCATAAGCTCAAGCCTCGCAGACATCCTTCACACAGGGAGCAAGAGTCAGCTGATAATTGAAGTCGAGTGAAAGCGAAAAAAGGGGAAGATGGCGTCATACAAAACACTTAATGTAACAGGGGAATCATTGATTTGGCAAGCACTCAACTTTTTACTCTACATATACCTATTAAAGAAGATAGGATTCATGTAATATTATCTGTTGTATCGATCCAGGTCTTTCTTGTGTTATGCCAAGATGTTCACATTCAAGTGAAGTACATAGAATTGCATTCTGGAGTATAGTTGAAGAACACCAAATCCTGTATACATTTCAGATTTTCATTATTCATTCTAACTCATCAGTTTGAGAATACTGAATCTTGTGAAATTTCAGACTTTCACAAATTTAAAAAGTTATTAAACCGGACAGAAATGAAAGAAAACGTTTAAAAAGTTATTCAGCCACGGGGTTACCTGGATATTTAATTGAGAATATTATTTCTTTATTGCATATAATTCTTCCATAAAGTCATGAAAGCTGAACAAAAAGCTTATTAGTCTGTTGCTCTTTTTCAAGCTTAATAAATCAAAGTACCATAATGTATCCACTTTTATATCAAAGTTAAAAGTGAAGAGAGCTGATAAAAATCTGAGAGACCATATCATCATTATCAGATTGCAAGATATTAAGACTGACTTCAAAGCTGCACAACTGAGAAAGTCACTACCATAGGATTTGTAGGAGAATAAAAAATGTAACGTTTTTCTGTGATCATCACATCAACAACCAGCTTATTCGCTAGACCAGTCAAAATAGAATGCACCAGTAGCTGCACACTAATAACTCTCTTAAATGTACCTACCCATGTACATGTACCTATATAAAACTTTATCCAGGTTAGACAGTGACCTGTCACTAAATATGGCCCACCCAACTTATCAAGAGCTGTCTAACATTGAATACATCAAATCATACATAGGCAAAGACCAGCAAACATTGTATGAACAGCGATTCGTTTTGTAAAAGGCCCTGTGTATCAATAGTCATGTTGGACGAGATTTCTTTGATCGATCACGATGTAGTGAGGGCTAGCTACATGTATAGTCTTGGTCACAGTTGCTATGTTGAAGCACTTCCACCAATAAATCATATTATTGTGTAAGAATCTGGACTTTGATTGACAGGAAAATTCTACATGTGTATGTCTTATAAAGCCATTAAAAAAGAACCCCTCTAATTCTCACCAATAATATTATCTTGATAATTAATATATGAATGGACAGTTCTCAATTTAATTCTTAGACAAAGGTTTGCACTGACCCACAGACAGGTGCAATGAAGCGGGACTCCCAGCATAAACTTGTGGTTTGTACACTTTCTCTCCTGCCAATGCCTACAGCATGAGGAATATTTTTTACTATTGTTAACAGGTCAAATTATATTACAAGATTCCAAGAAAGGATCAGCATGCTTACATGTACATTGATTCATGTATAATTTTGGCAATCTCCAGGTCAAAAACAAGCCGAGTAGCTACATGTAGCAGGTCTTCCGCTGGGTTGCCGGCCTGAAAAAGCATATTATCACCACTAAAATTCTCTCGATAAGGCTCAAAAGTGAACTTGGCATGAAGGCGGATAGGAAAATAACTGTGTTGAAGCTCAAAAGTGTAGAGTTGTCCAAATGTTGGTCCAGGGATATGTTACTTCTATTCACATCTTGACCTATGACCTTTGAAAATAGGTCATCAGTCGGAGTGACCTAGAGGCACTAATAAGGCAGCATTGTGTCAAAGATCAAGACACTAGTATCAAGGTTTCCTTTAAATGTTGTGCTCACAAGCAAATAAGACTGCTATTCACTTTTGACCTTTGTGACCTTTGAAAATAGGTCAAGTGAACCAGGCCTTCACAAGGAAGCATTAATTGTGCCAAATATAGTCTCCAGCTCTCTTTGCTATTGGGATATTGCATTCACAATGCGACTCACATCTTGACCCTTGACCTTTGAAAATAGGTCAGTCCAGAGTGAAACTTGACCAAGAAGCTTCTTAAAGACAGTATTGCGCCAAATATTAAGGCTCCACATCCATTTTCCCCTTTCATATTGCAGTCACAAGGGACATCCACTGCGACTCACATTTTGATCTCTGATCTTTGAAAATAGGTCAAGGTCAGTACGGAGTGAACTTGACATAAAGGCCTCTATAAGGAAGCATTGTGGCAAATATCCAATCACTAGCTCTCTCTGTTATTGAGATATTGGGTTTACAATGCTGTTCACAATTCGACCTCTGTGGCCTTTGAAAATAGGTCAAGGTCAATCCTCAGTGATCTTATCCTAGAGGCCCCCATAAGAGAGCACTGTGCCAAATATGAAGATTCTAGCTCTACTTTCCCCTCAGATATTGTGATCACATTTTGACCTGTGACCTTTGAAAATAGGTCAAGGGTAGTACTGAGTGAACTTAACCTAGAGGACATTACAAGTCAGCCCTGTACTAAAGAACAAGGCTTTAGCCCTCTATGTTATTGAGAAATTGCATTCCCAACTACATCTACAGAATATTTGCTGTATTAGACAGTTCTATATGATTCTATGGGGAATACCCTTTCCAATGAGGTCAAATACTGTACAAGAACAACAATATGCGGAGAAAATAGTGCTCAAAGAATAAATAAAGGGGGCATATGACGATGTTTGGATACTGCTACTTTCACACCTCCTGATACAACAGCAGCTAGCAATGTCACACTACTCACTATCCTCACTATTCAATATCCTGCAAGTCAGAAATGGTCAACAACCATTCAATCTTTTCTGTTGGTCACTGCCAACAAAACTCTTTTATCTCTTAACTTGAAAACTTGTATCATGACCAGATTGCATGTATTTACTTCAAATGGAATTCAAAGTTATGTCTGAAAGGATAGAATGAATATCTTGATAATTATGCCTCAATATTAGTGTTTTTTCAATAGCAATCTAGAATAGGGGATATAAATGATGTTCTTGTGATATTTTCAGTATGTTTTTCTCCCATCAACAGGTGTTCATCTTAACATTTAGAATAAATACTTGTACCTATGTCCATCCATCTAAAGGTATACACAAATATTCCTGATAAGTTTTATGTTCTGATTTGGTTTGGGCAATAAACTTGGCATAAATTTCTATTAAAGACCCACCAGAAGAGTGTTACTCTTAGATTTGTAAACTATAATGCATACTAAGTTACTTTTTTTACCTTCAGTTAACCACCCCAGGCATCTATAATCACAAAGCAGAATTTAAATTGAAGATCAGATGATCTTGGTTTGATCTCATTTTAATTATAAGCCAGGATTGGCCGAGTTTTCTTTGACTGAAATTTCAATGCCAGAAAGTCAAATATATTCTGGTTTTATATCTCCGGTATTCAGTTACCATCAAAAGCACAGTCAAGCTTAAACTTAAAGCCTGGATTGAAGTCCCCTTTGGTGGATATGCACCTCATAAACTAGCATCAACTTATATGGAAAACTGCGTCAACACCATAGAGCATTTGTCCCGTGGGTTGGGCAGGCCCCAATAGGGGTCACCCCGACCATTGCCTCCATTCAACTTCCCATAATACCCTGTGAATCGTGATCTGTAGGGAACTATCATCAGACGTCCCGCCATAGTGAATCAGCAGATTTCTTTCACGGACCATGAGCACCAAGAAAGCAGGTCTTGTATTGCTTCGTGAATCACTTCTCAGCCATAGAATCTCGTTTGAATTGGGATAAAAACAGCTTATATCTTTACATTGTAGAAAAAATAGAGAATATATTCTACTGCAGTAACATTACCATGTCAAACACGCTAATCTTCATTTACACCTGTTTATACTGCAGGGGAAGACCAGTGTGAAACTCTGTAATGATGGGAGAGTTTTGTGTTTAATTTTGTGGGCGAGAGACGATTGATGGTGAAAGATCTGCCTAATAATCTTCATAAATACCGATGAGACGTTCTCATGGTAGATATAGAACATGTGGCTGTCGCCATCGGGACCCCTCGGGCCGGGCCCAGAGCAATTGTGGAAATAATGTTTCTGACGCCAACAACTCACATATTTGGGGTGGGCATAATTTTACCTGTATGATATAGATCGTAGACAGACAAAACAATATAGCAATAGAGCAGTGATTACCTATAGTAGATGTAGTCGAACGATTACTGTCTATTCACAGCAATCCACACAGGTTTGTGTGAACTCCTGAAAAACACATCCCATGGCACCGACTTTCAATAGGCTTCTGGTACTGGCTGTATTAAACAACTGTATGAAGTTTCATTGTTGTGAGTGAAGGACTTTTTGAGATAATGTGTTTACAAGGATATGGACCAACAGACATGTATAAAGGGGCAGAACTCCTGAAAAACACATCCGATTACACCGACTTTCAATACGCTTCTGGTACTGGCTGTATTAAACAACTGTATGAAGTTTCATTGTTGTGAGTGAAGGACTTTTTGAGATAATGTGTTTACAAGGATAAAAACAGACAGACATGTATAAAGGGGCATAACTCCTGAAAAACACATCCAATGGCACCGACTTTCAATAGGCTTCTGGTACTGGTTGTATTAAACAACTGTATGAAGTTTCATTGTTGTGAGTGAAGGACTTTTTGAGATAATGTGTTTACAAGGATATGGACCAACAGACATGTATAAAGGGGCATAACTCCTGAAAAACACATCCGATTACACCGACTTTGAATAGGCTTCTGGTACTAGCTGCATTAAACAACTGTATGAAGTTTCATTGTTGTGAGTGAAGGACTTTTTGAGATAATGTGTTTACAAGGATAAAAACAGCCAGACATGTATAAAGGGGCATAACTCCTGAAAAACACATCCAATGGCACCGACTTTCAATAGGCTTCTGGTACTGGCTGTATTAAACAACTGTATGAAGTTTCATTGTTGTAAGTGAAGGACTTTTTGAGATAATGTGTTTACAAGGATATGATGGACAGACGGACGGAACGACAGACGGACGGACGGACAGACGGACAGACGACGGAGGCAACGACAATACCGCTCGGGCAGAATCTGCCCGAGGGGTAATAAAACTGAAAGGAATAGAAGGTGGTCCTTTTATTATTATATTCACATAATAGAAGATGTTCGCTATATAGCTGAAATATTGCTGAACGCAATGTTAAACCTTCATTCTCTCTCTCTCTCCTATAACAATGTAGAACGAACATGAAGGAAACATATAAAGTGGTCAGAATCGCCAGTTCAAGGAAATATGTGCATGCAAGTCAAAAGCCACACAGAGTCAATAGATGCCATGCGGTATGTTAGTTTCAGGAAAGAAAGAAAACAAGAAATGTACCAATTCTTTGGTGTTAGTCTACTCACAATCATGTGGTAAAACTTGTTAACATGTAATTTCAATTAAAGATATATATCAATGTCTACATGTAAGAAAAGAAGGTCATACACGAACTGAAAAGTCATCAAAAGACGTAGAGGACTAGCGATATATGTATCAGTTGAGGAGATCAAGGAATGAACAGATCGTGGCTGGGTCATGTGTTCCTCACTGACAGACAGATGGACACAAACTGGTTCAGGTGAATTGGACAGGTCCCAGTGAATATAGGGGGCCCCATCAGAATGACTACTCAACTGGGGAATTAAGACGGATGGGAAATAAATGGACCCCAACAAATTTCATCGACATCATTTTCTGTCAAACGAAAAGACGAATTATGTAATGGCAGTGGAATTTTCCACAAGACTGATGAGACTACGGTTGTTTGTCAAGAAAATATCAGCATTCAGAAGAGCCCTAGTTAAAAAAAACCTTAAATCTCGCAGAAAAAGAATGTCTATAAATCAAATGCGATGTAGTAAAATCAGCTTATCCAAGAGGAACAAACATTTTTTGAATTTCCATTGTTCTCGTTTTTTTCAATTTATGTTTGTTTACACAGCAATATTCGTCGCAAGTGAATTTAGGTTAAATATTGATATGCTAGTCAATGTGCCCCCTGTGGAGCCCCGGTCTATAAGATTATCTGTCAGTTCAGGTGTACTCTCCTACCTGACTACCTGCATTACCCCATGTACACACATCTGTACAGAAAGGTTAAAAACTTATGTCCAGGTTATAAACTAGTTTAATACTTCAATGATTTAAAGCCCTTTAATTACTTTTTTTTTTCTCGTAGTTTGACTTCCCATGAATCAAGAAAACAATCTTTAAAAAGGGACACAAGAGACAGGTTTGGTTATACGTATCACTGAGTCTTGTATTACATTGATAATATTACCTGTATATATTCAACAATGTCATTACTCCAGGTGAAGAGCAGTCTGGGCTTTAAATTTCCTTTATTTGGGCACACTCTCTATTTGGCATGGGGAAAAATATCGCAAACCCTGAATCCAACTAATTATTGCATTAGAATGAAGTATTCTCCTGTTAACGATTGTCCATGGGTGACTGATGAAAATGACTGGTGTTTGGATCCGTCATTTGATGATCACTCTTTGCCTGAGCGAGGACATAACTGACTGAGAACTTCAAGGGTAGATATTGGTTTGACACTGCTGATGTGACAAGTGAATCCCATCAGAGCTAGCGTGTGACTATGAAATTACATTTGTCTTAGTAAAAGTCTAACATTTGAAGCATTCTGTGTATAAATACTTATAAAAAAGATTGATGTCAGTGTGAAATTATAATGAAATGGTAAATAGTTGAACTCCCTATCATAGTTATCGAGCGGTTCGTGTTACAGGGTTCTACAGGATAACTCTAAAATGATCTATTGCCTTATCCTCATTTTCTTCTGCAGTTAATGATAGTATTCGTTTACGGTAATTTCCCTATTAATTCGCGATGTAGTGATGAAACTCGCCACTCCAAAAATTGGCTACTTTCGAATTATTTGTCGAGCGAATTCCAGAAAACGCGAGTGTTCGAATTAAATGTCGCGCCGATTTTCACGGGAGATCCAGAATGGCGGACTGCTTTGCCGTGGTCGTAGTGATCGTATTTATTACCGTGTATTAACTTTGATGTCTCATCATAGTTTCCACAAAAGGCAGTGTATGATGTCAGAAAATCTCCTCTACCCTGATAAAGGCGTCTAATTTTATTCGAGGAAGTCAACCATATTGATTGAGCGACAAGTTCAGCAAGACCATGCAGATTTTTGAGCTGACGTCCGTAAATTCGCGTCCATAATAACATCGTAAAAGTAGGCCAAAACACTGAACGTATTCCTTCCTTTTTGTTCAGTATTAGCTATGATCTATATTATGAAACCTAACTGACATGGAATTGAAAGAATATTCTGGAAATATAAAACTATACACATATTAGAGTATTCCATGTTCGAGTCGTTCGGTATGTCAACGTTGTTGTTGTGAACCCTGAAAAATGAAACATTTAAAAACAATGTTGGTGTTTGTTATCAAATCAAACCTGCTATCACTAGTGCCAATATTCCTCCATTTTGGAGATCTCCTGCAAAGAAATTATCTCCCCTGATCGTCTCGTCGATCGTCCGCTAGGTGGCGTGCTCTCCGCGCATGCCCTTCCTCTTTTTCCCATGCTGTGCAAGACCTGTTTTGTGTCAAGGCCGTGCAAAGAGGGGAGGATGGGTTGGGCAAATCAACGTTGATAGCAGGTTTGATTTGATAACAAACACCAACATTGTTTTTAAATGTTTCATGTTTGTGTCTCAAATCTCAACCTGCTATCACTAGTGCCAGACTCCCAACAGAGGAGGTTGGGTAGCCGGTCTTGTGACTTGCTTTTTGGGTTGAGCGGAGCACGTCTTGTTCTGATTTTTAAAATCTAGTATGCTTAGTAATATCCAGATAATTCCCGTGTCGTATAGAGGCGTAGGGAGTTCAAGGAATTACAAGTAATACGGCGAGAGGTGGACTCTGTTCCTACCCTTTGCTCGTATACTTGGCTAGATAATCAGATGCCATCGTGATGCCTTGAAGTCCCTTCGTCTCCGACATGGTCTGTCTTTCATGCTTACCGAATTGTCGGGATCTTGCTTGCTTGAGCGGCGCCCCCCCCCCTCTTTTCTTGATGGAACTAGTGGACTATACGTTGGGCTGCTGCTATCGGCCCTAACGTAGTCACCCTGTCTGTTTGTACAGACATGTCCCTAAGATAAAAGTCTGCGAAGGTAGAGTTTACAGTCCAGGCACAGGCTTGGACGATATCGTCCAGTGACAAATTTTTCCAGAGTGGCCAGGACGTTGCAATAGCTCTAATCTCATGAGATGATGCCTTCAACAACAGGGAGGAGCATCGATGGCGAGTTGATATGTCCAGTGTATCGTCTTCCTCAACCAGGCTGCAACTGTGTTTTTAGTAATGTCTGCAGATGCTCCCGGCTGTAGAGATAGAAACAGGAGACGTCTGGACCCTCTAGTAGAGTCTGTTCTCTGTAAGTAGCATCGTAGAGCTCTCACTGGACACAAGAGTCTGTCATTCTCCAGTGGGCCCACGAAGTCTGTAAGTGCTGGGATCTGATATAGTCTCTGAGCACATGGTCCCAGACGTGTTGATTCATTCTTGGCGATGAATTCCGGAATTGGACGAAAGGATATGGTTTTCCAACCTGCGGTCCATGCCAGGGAACTGCGTTCCAATGCGTGAAGCTCCGAAACTCTAGTGGCCAGAGCAAACGCTGTTAAGAAGACTGTCTTGTAGGACAGAGCCTTGATTGTAGCCGACTGTAACGGTTCAAATGGTGGCTGCAGAAACGCACTGAGTACTACTCCAAGGTCCCATTTCGGTAGTAGTTGTCTTGTCCGGCGGGACTGTAAGGCGAAAGACTGGAGAAGAGCCGCAACGTTAATATCGTGTCCAATATCGATTCCTGAAGTCAATTTTAGGACTCGTGATAACGTAGAACGGTATCCTTCTATGGTGCTTAGCTTGAATTCCTTGTCTCGATGCAGGTGTAGTAGGAAGTCAGCTATCATTGGAACAGAGGCAGTGTCGGGATCGATGTCTCTGGTCCCACACCAGGTACAGAAGTAGGCCCATTTAGCCTGGTAAAGTCGAGAGGTGGATGATCTGTTTGATGTCGCCATCGCCTCTGTAACTGGTCTTGAAAAACCTTGGTCTGCAAGGGATCTCCTGATAATCTGCAGACGTGAAGGTTGAGCCACTGTGGATCGTGGTGCAGAATGTCGTGCCGTTGGTCCAATAGTCGGCGCCACTGAGGTAGCTGGCGAGGGAAGTCGGTCAGGAGCTGAACTAATGACGGGAACCATGGGCGATGTGGCCACCACGGTACCACTAGCAGGATAACACTGTTGTGCTCTGTTATCTTGTTCAAAACTGCCTGAATAAGCGCTATCGGTGGAAATGCGTAAGCGATCAGGTTGTCCCAGTTGATAGACATAGCGTCGACTGCCCAGGCTTGCGGGTCGAGCATCGGACTGACGAAGATCGGTAACTGAGTGTTGTCCCTTGTTGCAAACAGGTCTACCAGGGGCTGTTCCCAGGTTGATGCCACCTGACGGAAAGCCTCTGTGTGGAGGTGCCACTCCGTCTGCAAAATCTTGTCCGGACGAGAAAGGCTGTCTGCAATGACGTTCAAGTGACCGGGTACATGTCGTGCTCGGATCCGGCATTGATGAATCTGTGCCCAGGTGAAGAGAGACCACGTCTCCTGGAACATCAGTCGGGACTTCGTCCCCCCCCAACTTGTTGATGTAGCTTACTACTGTCATGTTGTCCGATGCGATCATGAGAGACTTGCCGAACAGTTGAGGGCTCCAGTGGACGAGTGCCAGTTTCACTGCTGCCATTTCCAGCACATTGATGTGTTGTGTCCTCTGTTGTGGAGACCACCTGCCGGATATCTTTAATTCTCCCAGGTGGGCTCCCCAGCCCGAGAGTGATGCGTCAGAGAATAGGTTCTTGTCCGGCGTTGCCCAGCGGAGTGGAATTCTGGACATGACATTCTCCCTGGACTGCCACCATTCCAGGAATTGATGCAGATACCGAGGAACTGGAACTCGGGGGTTGATAGCTGGAGCTCGCAGATACAGCTGCAGATGAAACTGTAGCGGGCGTAGTTGAAGCCGTCTGTACTGCGTCAGATCCTGAGTGGATGTCAGCAATCCCAACAGGCTTTGCCAAAGACGTAAGTGTTGTGATGGGGATGATAAAAATCTTCGGCTGACAAGCTGAATTTTTGTCCAACGGTCTTCTGGGGGCAGAACAATCCGCATCTGCGTGTCGAATACTGCCCCGATGTACTGTCGTCTCTGAGCGGGCTCGAGTTCCGACTTCGTTGGGTGTGGGATAAACCCGAGATACTTCAGGACTTGAATGACGAACTGTATCTGGGACTTGAGTACTGACTTCTCTGACCCCCAAACCAGGATGTCGTCGATATATGCCTCTATGTTGATACCCCTTAGGTGAAAGAAGGCCATGATTGGTGATGTGACTCTTGTAAAACACCAGGGGGCGATGGAGATGCCGAACGGTAGGACCTGCCACTCGAACCGTCTCCCGGCGATGATGAATCGGAGATACCGACGATGCCGTTGATGAATGGGGACATGAAGGTAGGCGTCCTGGAGGTCGATGGAGGCTAGCCAGTCCTCCGGTTGTAGGCGGGACCGCAATGATGGAACTGATGTCATTTTGAAGTGTGGAGGTGGTGCCAAAGTGTCGTTGAGACGACGCAAATCTATAATCATGCGAAGCTGATCTGTGTCCTTCTTGGGAACGAGGAAGACCTGACTGTAAAATCCCAGACTCTCCTCTTCCACGGGTAGTTCTCGGACAGCGCCCTTGTCCAATAACACCTGGACTGACTCCAATAATGTCTGCACATGTTCCGGACGAACTGGAAGGCGTGATGGTTTGGGTCTGGTGATGAGCTTGGGGTACTCTAGAAAAGTGAGGAAGACTCCATCTCTGAGTGATCTGGTGACCCACTTGTCGTCCGTAATAAGTTTCCAGTTCTGCCAGAAGATCTGTAGACGTCCGCCCACAACCGGATGACTGAGTTCTTGAAAATCGGGAAGGATGAAATGATGATGGATTAAAAGCTGAGGCTGGGAACCGTCAGTTCCGATGGTCGGGCTTTCCTCTGCCCCGATCGGAAGACTTTCCTCCTCTGGCACGAAACTGTCTTTTCCCGTAGGAACGAAAATTAGGCTGGCTGTCTTGCTTGGGTAGACTGCCTGAGTCCTGGCGGGAAGACTGTCCAGACCGTCCTCCTCTGGTGGACTTGCCTTGGCCTTTGCCCTTGCCTTTGCCTTTGCCTTTCCCGTGAACTAAGGCGCCGATGAGGCGGGAAGTCTTCTCGTCATTGACGGCAGGCATGACCGTGGAAATGGCCTGATTGAAGAGATACTTGGATGACAGGGGTTGTTGTGCCAACTCGGTCTTTACTGATTCCAATACCTCGGACTTGGGATGTTTCAGGTATCCTGCACGTCGGGCTTGTACCATCGTGGCATACGTAAAGGCCCCCGTCTCCATAACATCAGCGTTGGACTTGTTCATCGAGTCGACAAAGGCGCTGAGGAAATCCATCTTGGGCCGTGAGAAAGTCAGGGATCCGTCCTTATGTCTCACATCTGGGTCCTGGATCACCCTAGAGATAGCTGTAAGGAACCAGTCCGCGTAAGACGTGATTCTGTGTTGTGTCAGCATCATGTCTTCCACCGCACAGGCCTGCTTCTGTTGAAGTACCACTGCTGGCGTCTTGGAAAAGTTCAACAGTCTGTCCAGATCCGGATCGGACTTCGGCGGCTTGAACGGTAGAATGTCTCCGTGCAGCGTGTAAGTTTTATAAGGTCCGGGTTTCTGGAAGGATGACGAAGTCTTCATTTGTCGATCCAGTGCATCGTACAAATTGGCCGCCGCCGGTGATGGTGCGCAGGTTGCTGCAGCATCCTCAGAAGGCTTGTTTAACCCGTACAGAGATGCCGCTGTCAGTCTTCTCCGTTTCCGTGGGTGATCAAGAGACTGCCTCTCCTCGCCGTCCACCGGCCTGGGCATCTCCGGAACTAGAGTGTAGACTGCCGCTATCCTGGCCTTGAAAGGTAATACATCCTTGTCCTCTATCTCCGCTTGTCGGTGAGAAGGAGAATCCCCGTGAGACGAGGATGCCGAGGAAGCAGACCGCCGTGAATGATCCTCGTTGTTCGAATCTGATTCAGCGTCGCTAGAAGACTGGGATCGTGTCGCCTCCTGGACCTCCGGTGAAGGAACCACTGTAACGGCAGGAAGCTGTGTCGTCGGAGGATGACTGTGCTTCTTGCTCAGACTTCATTTTAAGGGTACTGCAGAACTAGCAGGCTGATCCCTGGATCTGGATCCGGAAGGGTGATCTACGGGTCCCTGTTCATGTCTGGGCTTCCGTGTATCCCGATGCTCCGGATTACGGGGTTCCTGGTTCTCTGTAATCGTCGGAGAAGAACGACGGTGGTAGTCAGTAAACGTCCGTTCTTCGCAGTCCGTGCGGCGTGCGTGCTGACGGAACCCGGGGAACGGCTTCTAATTCGTCGGGTATAACGTCGCTCGGGAGTACGGTCTCTGCCGTAGTAATCCCGATGGTCTGGGTTAGGTGAAGGACTCTGACGTCTGGGACGGTCTCTCTCCTGATGTCGACCTTCAGGATAAGAATCCCGAACATAAAGCGGTGTACGGCTCCGTCTACGGGCTCTGCGTACGATAGTCTCGGGTTGCTGTTCCGTTGTACGGGTCCGAGAAGTATCAGAAGCCGACTCACGGCGCTCTGGATGAGTCCGTTCTCTATGGGTCCGTGCCTTGCTAGATGCGGACTCCCGGTGTTCTGGATAGGTCCGTTCTCCCAGAGTCCGTGACCTCTCAGATGTAGTTTCACGGCGCTCTGGATAGGTCCGTGATGCCTTTCGCTCAGGGATACGGCTCCGGGCTGTAGTCCCGTCCTGAGGTGCTTTAATACTGGAATCCCGGTGCTCTGTATAGAGCCGTGACTTCCCGGAATCCCGGTGCTCCCTGTAGGTCCGTGGCTTCTCGGACTCCCGGCGTTCGGTATACGGCCGTGACGTCTCCGAGCTGTGGTCCCGGCGAGCTGCGTAAGGCCGTGCTGTGCTGGTGCCGGGCTCTGGTGATCGAGTCCGTGACCTAGGTTCCAGGGCTGTGTCTTTATCGGCCGTGCCGGTCTGTGCCTCCGGGGTACGGCTCTTGGATGGATCCCGGTTTTTCACCGGGTCCCGGCTGGAAGACTTGTCTTTCTTGGGTCGTGGAGACTTGGATAGGCAGGAGCTGATATCCGAAGAGTGTCCCAGATCCGTAACTGTAACAGGGCTTCCCAGTAGACTCCGTGGGGCCGTTCTCCCTGGTGAACCTGAAGTAGACCGTGGGGCCGTGACTTGAGCCGAACTGGTCTGTACTTTAACTTGTGGCGATTCCATAGGTTGTGCGACTGTACCGCTGGGTTGTATACACGGGCTTGCAGTCGATAAAGGTGAGTCCTCGTTCAGCGCTAAGTCGTTGAAGAGGGCTTGATTAGCCTCTAGTTTCTCGGCTGGACCTTTCCTCTGGTCGCCTGCTGCCTTCAGGAGTTGACAGCGTCGTACTGCAGCATAGCTAGTCCAGGTCACGTCGTCCCAGCCTGCACATTCTGCACATGTAACCCGCCTGTAGCAGATCTGTGCCCTGCATTTAAAACAGAATGAATGCGAATCTCTTACGGGCCAAAACTGACGACATGATTCACATCTCTTACTATTCTTGATAGTTTGGGTGACTACGTTAGCCATACTGACTTACGGGAGATGAAAAAAATAACCCTAGGGTGCGTCTAGAACAACCAAAAAGTTACTGTTTACAGGAGCTCTTTCAAACACGTCTTGCTACCAAGACTGCAAAGGAAAAAGAGAAAGGGCATGCGCGGAGAGCACGCCACCTAGCGGACGATCGACGAGACGATCAGGGGAGATAATTTCTTTGCAGGAGATCTCCAAAATGGAGGAATATTGGCACTAGTGATAGCAGGTTGAGATTTGAGACACAAACTGGCCT
>JAVTVY010012832.1:0-52383 GCA_036873755.1 Hanleya hanleyi
GATGGAGTTTATCAAGAAACCCAGGTACTCGATTACTTGTGTGGGAGTTAAAACGGATTTGGTCCAGTTGATAACAAACCCTAGTTTTTGTAGCAACTCGAGTGTTGACTGAAGGTCCCTTTTCAACATTTCTGGTTTCTGATTCATTAGGATAATATCGTCCAGGTAAATTATCAGACGGATTCCTATTCTCCGTAACAAAGCGACCACCGGTTTCAGAAGTTTGGTAAATGTTCGAGGAGCGCTTCCGAGCCCGAACGGGAGAGATCGGAATTGGTACAGGTTTTGACGCCAAAAAAATCTCAGATACTTCCTGTCCGCTTGGTGAATAGGCACGCACAGGTAAGCATTTTTTAGATCTATTTTTACCATGTAATCGTTTGGTCTTATCACGTCTCTTAACATTTGCATGCCTTCCATTTTGAAGTGTCGATACTCCACGAATTGGTTTAGTTGTTTTAAGTTGAACACCGGTCTGTTTCCGCCGTCTTTTTTGGGCGTCAAGAAGATACAGCTGATAAACTGATCCGTTGAAGGGGAGGCAACTTCTACTGCCCCTTTTTCTATCAAGTCTACAATTTCTCTGTCTATCAATTCCTGATCGTCCCGTTTTGGTGGATTTTTTGTGTATTTTCTTTGTTGGGGTGTAACACTGAAATCTATCCTGTGTCCTGCCACAGTTTCTAATATTTGTGGATCCCTTGTGATTTTTTTCCAATTTTCTATGTGAAATTGAAGGTTTCCTCCCAGATGATCTTGGCCTATCGGTTTTATTTCTGAGAGATTCAGCTGCCTTAATTCGGGGTGAATGTTGTAATGGCTTTCCCTGTTTAAGCTTAAGTTGGCTTTATCGGTTTGCATTTTGTCGGTTGGGTTAGTAAAACTTGTGTTATAGGAAGTTGTAAATTGTACATACCTGTAATTTGGTTGCTTGGCACCAGTACTGGCATGTCCGCCTCCTTCATTTCGGTAGTTAGGTTGCTGTTTTCCCCGAGTGTTATTTGTGAATCGCACTCTGCCTCTGAAATTGGAAGCTTGTCCCCGGCTTCGGCCCCCACCGTAATTCCCACGAGGGGGCCCGCCTCGAAAGGGTGTGGAAAAACGGCGCTTGCCATAAGAATTGATCCCCAACTCCTTCTCGAGTAATCGGGTTTTCTTTCTGTCCTTTAGTTGTTTTTTCAGGCGGTTGTAGAAACTTGATCCGAACAAATGTTTTTTGTTCTTTTTCAACGACCTGTCATTCTTTTGAATCATTTTGTGGGCTTTCTTTTGGCCCTTGAGTAAACGTGACATAATGTTCATTCGGCGGTGGTAAAGACTGACCACATTTGCCTGTCCGACCATCAAAATGGACTGTTCCACAAGTGACAGAATTTTATAAATGTTGACCTGAGTATTATCAGCTTTTCTCACAGAGTCCAACATACGCCAAACCTGTGAAAGGGGACCCATGGTGTTTAAAATTCGGTTTTGTACCCGCTTGAGACCGGCTTCTGTCGCTTTCAGAGCGCTGTGATTTTCTACAAAGTCCTGCCATTCGTCGTCAACATCCGGTACTTGTAAAATACTCACTTCCGGGACAGGATTTTTATCCAAGACCGTTTCGTCAAGTACACTGTCTTTGTAGAAAGTACTGAAATGTTCTTTCAAATAAAGTTCCATGTTTTTTGACAGCTGAGGAGCGTTTTTCTTTTTATTTGTCTCCGGTTGAAACCGAACATAATCGGCTGCGGCTTGTTCGCCTTCCTTTGGAGGCTGGGCCGACACGTGGTCGCTCTCCAACCCTGAGGTCACTGCACTCGATGTGCTGTGATCTGACCTACTTTCCGAGCTTGAACTGGAACTTTCCGACGAAGTGCTAGACTCACTGGTACTTTTGCGTTTACGTTTATTTTTACGCTTATTCTTGTCAGAACTTGATGAATCAAAATCCGAATCTACATCGGATGACCCTGATGTATTACTGTCTCTAGACTGCCAACGTCTCTTAGACTTAGTCTTAGACTTTTTTTGGCTGACTGTCTTCCTTTTAGGGATCTTGAAATTACGTAAATTTCTGGTTGCGTCCCCAGACCGGCTAGCCGCCTGGTCTTGTGTAATATTATTTTCGGCCTCTTGGCTGTTACAGTTTGCCTCTTGGCTAGACATGGTCGCCTCTTGGCTCACCAATAAATATGCCTCATCAGGGATATTATTATCATCTCGCTCGGCCATGACCACGGGGTCAATCGAGCAAGAACTAGAAAAATTGCGTCTGCTTTCTTCCAGCCAGAAGAAAGAAGGACGAGATCACGTCTGCGCTCGTTCTTTCTCGCGAGACTTTGAAAGGCTTGATCACGTGCTTCTTGGCGAAGCTAGGAGAAGGAATACATAGTTATACCTTACGGAAGTTTTACGAAATAAAATACGATTTGGACGGGTGGATAGGTTATCGCACCGTCAGCTCCATAGTAAATGGCTATAAGTGAGAATTACTCGCGATTTTCGACTTTCAATAGATTATTGACTACATTATCTGTTTTCACTTAGTTTTACGACTCGAAAAGCTTACAAATGGGAATTATGTCGCATGATTCTTGTCGTTTCGCTGAGTCTGTGTATCCGAGGGCGTGGCAATCGTAGTAAATTTATGAATGACGCACGTGCAGAAATCGCAACATTGGAATGACGACAGCTGTCACTCAAGATAGATTTCCGTCGGACCGCTGTTCACAGGAGGCGGTGCACCTGTTTTAGCTAAGTTATGTTGATATATGGGGCTGTACATTGCTTGGCAACACGACAAAAAATTTCATGGAGTCTTATCGCGTGTAATAAAAAATCCTCTAGAATTTTCAGAATCCATCACAATCATTCGGTAGTGCTCTTGTGTCGGCAGTTGAGACACGCGCTGCGCGAGGGCGGAGTCAGCAAAACTGTGATGGCAACTGTCTCGAGGTCGTACAGATCAACGCCGTAATCTGTGTGGGATAATTTTTTGGAATCTGGTATAAATGATTCTTTATCGCACATAAGATCGCGTCCACACGAAGTCTGTAATTTTTAAAACGAGTGTAAACATTGTCTCTGCGCTGAAATACAAGCATAGCGTTCCCTGAGCTTCATTTCCACCTCCCCCCCCCTCCTCCACATCCCTCACCTGAGAGAATAGACCGGTCTCAGTGGAACACCAGAAAAGATTGATCTGGACGGGTCTATCAGAGTTTGTTGTCAGGGGTAATTGAACTTCGAATGAGTACGATGACCACATTTATTCTTTTATTTAGCATTGGTAACATTTGTAAATGATGCTTTAGAATGGAAATAAATGCTAGCTTTCCGTCCTCTATCTGCCAAGATAATGGGTGGCAAAACGGAATTGCCTTTATGTTTTAAGACTCAGCCTGCGGCTTTGTCCCAATACAATAGGCAATTCCGTTTTACCATCGATTATCTGGGCAGTTAAAGGATGGAAAACTAACATTTATTTATTAAATAGAGATCCACTCCTATGGAGGTGCCTCTCTCAAAGGGGGGAATTACGAACTGAACTGAACTGATGGCAAATGTTCGTGTAAAGAGCGATTGATGTTTTGGAAATTTCAAATTTTGTTTTACTAATGATAACTGCTCCATGGTAATGTTTTTAAACATAGGATTGCCGTGCTGTTCATTCAACATCATTGGACGCGGTTGACCGTTTCCATCTTATAAATATCTGCCTCAGGTTAAAAATTTCTATAATCAAATACATCGGATTGAGTACGGTACTGATAGTTCCATAAAGTCTGGCAATATGGAGTAGTTAACGTTAAAACAAACCTCGGCTATCAATGATAAATAATCCACTGACTAACCCTATTTGAATGATTGTGTTGTAATGAACGAACTCCTGTATGTGATGACGTTATAGACTGTAATGAAGATCGAAGATTGCGTTTTCTGCAACCGGTTTCGCCGCATATTTATTCTGTGGCTCTTCAGGCAAAACGCTGTCTTTGATCTTCATTTTCTGCTACTATCTTGGAATCCTTGAATTGTTACGCAATCACCAAATGAAAATATATTGGAAAATTTTTCATCTCAAATTATTGAAAATCACCCGTAAATATATTTCAAACATGATACAGACTTGGTTAGTAGATATATAGCTTGAACAGAATTAGACACACATACACATATATATATACCAGCACCAAATAGGCTGGTTAATTCTTGATCTACCCTTGAGGTTACTTTCTCCGAGATGACTGACATAAAAAAGACTTAAACACGAACCCCGGAGTGGGAAGAATTGCAGACAGATAAATACAAACCCTAGAGGAGATCCCGACTTTATTATAAAGGTATTTGTTATTGAATTCAGGGTTACGGTTTTACTCTGAACATCATTATCTATCGTTGTTCATTGTCCTTGATATAATCAATAGTTCAAATACAGATTCTGTAGTGAAGTTGCAAAGTCGGACGCTCATTATAATGTTCCTGAGTTAATATTCGCAATGTTGCCCCAAAATACAAACAGTGTAATTTTTCGCTTATTGGACAATGATGATGGCCTCTAATATGCATTGACATTGTGGGGTATATGCTAGAGTATACCAGTCCTTGATGAGAGGGTGAAAACTTATAATCGTACAAAGTCATCAAAACATGCCACTTTGAATTGCCCATGTTATGAAGAGCTGTCAAGTATATATAGAGGGGAGACAACTATAGAGCACAAAAATTTCCTTAAGAAACATCAACATGTTATAGAATATGTCACCACTATAGCACCAACGGAATATTCCTTAGTTTCCTCAGGGAGTTTACCTTATCATGTGTGATGATTATCCTTATGGAATACTCATTTCTTTGTAAAAGGATACTCTGATGGTGGAATCTTGGACATGTTGGAGGAAGCTCGAAAAACTTGTTGTAAACTAGTGATCAGCTGTCTTAATAAAGGATCCATCTATCTAGTCAATACAATTTTAATGATTTTTCGTTTCAGTGTATAGTCGTAGACCAGAATATTCTAAATCAATCCCATCCCTTTAGAGGTGGTGCACCCAAGTATTGCCTATGGACCTTCATCTATCTGATAGTAATCATCTGGTAGTAAACATACGGATCTAGGCTGCATACCCGCTCCTGGTGTTCTCTGGCTGTTATGTCAACAATTTACAAACGTCTGCTTTATATAGCGCGATTTCCGTAGAATTCACCTGAACGAAGACAGGGTAATTAAAGACTGTTATTGGTGGACCTGAAACAATTAAGATGTTTGGAAAAGGGCGAATATATGGTGTTGTTCTTCAGAAGACCAGAGTAAGATTCTTCTCTTTTAGTCGATTTTCTATACGAAAATCTGTTGAAAATGAAAGCCTCTACCCACATTGATTTAATAATAATCCACACAGAGCAAACCAATTACAGAGGTCGTACATGGCATAACTTGCGCTGAATGTCGCTATATAGAACGGAAATTTGGAATGCATTTCTTGGTGCCTTTTGTATGTTTTGTATATTTGCCGTATGAGTCTGGAATTCAGTGTTAACAAAACCCTGGCAGCTAGTGATGTGTACCACTTTATGGCATTCCCATGAATTCAGAACCAGTCCATAGTTAACATTGTCAATGGAGACAATCGCACTAGAGATATTAGATCAAATATATTTTGCCACATACCTAGGATCTATTTGTGCATTATTTCAGATCTTAAGCTGACTAATGGTAATTTTTAATCTTGAGTGCAGATTAATAAACTCCAGTAATTATGTAATAAGAAGTAAAGGTATACAATCTATACTTTAAATGTAACATTAAAAGGGTAGTGGAAAACCATGCCGGCGTAATGACTGGAATTCATATGACCTCACATGAAATATACCGACTGCAGCTTGCGTGTTTCTAAAACATCACAAGAAGCAACATCAGTGATGATCCCTGTGATGATTTGTATCCCAGTCTCGCTTTTATTGTTTTATTGTAGAATTTCATGTGGACATATTGAATGGCATGATCACAGGGCCTATAGCGCCGGCTTGAGTGGTATTGGATACAAATAATTCAGAGAGATTATGTAATAGTTATCAAGTTACTTTTTAGAAAATGAGCTATGTGAGGTCCGACGCCGACCAAGCGCTTCATTCTCCACCATGTTTACAATTCACAAAAATACAATCACAATGACTTATACAGAGGGAAAGCCTCAGGGACGAAGTCCACCAGCAGAAACTCATCGTATACAGGTAGCAATCAAACGCAACTATAAAAGGGTGGCGAAAAACCTATGCCGTGGTACTGACAAGTAGTCATTCACACGTCCGCCTTTGAAAAGCACTCTTTATTGCACAACTGCCTCTCAGTTATATGTCATGAGCACTGTCACCAATTTTCCTTGAAGTTCTTAAAATGACATTGGAAAGCTGCATTGCAGAATCCTTCGTACCAGCTCTGCTAGTGCCCTTGCGTGGTATATCTCGTAATATATGTTTTGTCAAACACAGTTGCTCCTATGTTCCTGGATACATCATTTCAGCATTTTGGATATCTCAATATACATGTACGTCAGCTTCAATATTGAACACCCAAACAGTAAAGGTTGCCATAGGGAAAACTGGCTGGAATGATGATCACTTCCCGTTCTGAAGTAAAGTAGAAGTAGAATATGAGCATCATGTGTTGTCGGCATCACTAAAACTGAGAAACGGATGACTCTCAAAAACTAGCTTATGTTGATGGAAATTCATATCACACTTACATAGCTTTAATACATGTAGGGGAGATTGTGGTACACTGGGACATTTTTCACCTTTTTACGAAAATCTCTGTTGTTATTATTGTCCTGTAGTGTAGTATTGTATACTCTCGTGATAACTTATACTTATTATGACATAGTCACACAAAAAAATCTGAAATATCTGTTATACTTTTCTCCAGAATTCTGTTTTAAAAACGTAAAAAAATGTGTCCCAGTTTGCCCCACTATGGGGTACTCTGGGACACCCACTGGGGTGCGATGGGACAATAATCAAAATACATTTTATAAGAAGTATATACTAATATGTTTCATAGGAGTTTAGAAGATTCAACAGCGGTGGTTAAGTTAGTTGCTATTTTAGGCCCCTGCTTTACGTAAAATATTTTCCAGGAGCTAAATTTGAGGGAAAAAAATATTTTGTGTGATTCTCATCCCAACGAAAGCATTCCACTTTGAAAGTTTTAGTAAAACTCATCAAATCTGATAGGATTGGCAAATACTACCATCTAGGAAACAAAATAATGCACATTGATGGCATTTTAGGATGAAAGGAAATTTCAGCATTTGATTATTATTGTCCCAGTGTGCCCCGGCAAAAGTGTCCCACTCTGCCCCACATGCATGATATATTCCTTTTTATGACAAAAAAACTAATACATACAGCTGAGATACTAAATCGATATAATTAAAGTGTACCTTTGTCCATCCTCTCTCAGTAGTAACAAAACAGCAATGAAGTGCCGCTGAAAACTTCTCCTAACGAACTATCATCCTCAGTCCTAAAAATTTACTTGGACTGCTCAATCATTTTTTGTGTCCCTAGTTGTTTACCAATTATAAGTTTTACTTGTAATCAATATAGGTGGTGTGTGGGGGTGATAGCTTTCTGATGATAGCAATGTAATCTGCTTCTTGTTCTTAACAATCTCCCCTACTTAGTTAGGTTTCCTACTTGTGCGGCTCCTGGCGAGGAGACGGCATTATACGACAATATATTTGTTTTAATGACCTGAAAATCGTGTATACGACGGCATTCTATTGTACCTGGTGCCTGTATAATCTTAATGAAGAGGGAGTAAACACTTGATCAATAACTGTCAATAATGTGCATAATTTACACATACATGTATATACGACCGACACCATCTTATTGGCAACGATTTGGTGTAAGACTCACGAAATATAAATTGACAAAGGATCTGCTGCAAGTTGTATTGTCAGTCTTTTGTCCAGGATATTACCTTTTCAGTGGGAGGTCTTACACCAAAGCCTTGCCATCTTATTCACTCAAACTTTCAGGGAACGGTACAATAGAGCATTGTAATACAATCATCACAGTATTGTTGTCATATTGAGATGACAGCTCGCCTCATGCTAAAATAACTCGCTTTCAGCATTTTTATATAATACATGTCAATTAATCATAAACAACAATTCTATAACACTTGTGTCAATAACATCGAGCTAACGGTGCATTTATTACACGTTTTGGCACGGTTATCTGAAATCAACACCCATCAAGTGCAGGTGTTCATTGGGAGACTCCATTTTACAAGTCGGACGAGGAAAGGGACGTCTACTTTCATACAAGTAACAATCGAATAAAACAAACAATTAAATTACAAGATGAAATTTCTTTCTCAAGTTCAACTGTTGTTTCCATCGTGAAAATGATTAACAAATCGCCAACCGAGACAGGAGCATCAGTGTACGTCCTTCGCCCTTGCCCTAAAATATAAAGTACTTTCCCACACTAACGTGCTTAAAATAACCATGAAGCACGCCTATGAAAACATTATTTCTTAATTATTGTGTAACGGTATGCCATGTACTTCCCTGTATCATGTAGTAGAGCATGAATCCAAGGTGATATAGCGTAACTAATACTGAATCTATTAGCACAGTTGTCATGTACATCAACTTTACCGCCCATCACAGTAGCTGATAGTATATTAATACATCATTGTACAAGAAGGCCCTCACCGTTTTCTATATAGGCGCATCCCATGCAGGAACGACTAGGATAGCCGGGTCTATATTAGACGTGAACTTGTGCATGTGTATATTCCAAGTATTTAGACTTCCGTGTAACAAAATCGTAATGTTTAGCGTGGTTTAGTGAGTGGTCCAGTACGCGCCGCATGACTGATAACGCCGAGAGCTTTGTATATCTACGATGATAAATTGAAAGTGCCTCTGTTCGTCAGATGGTCAATGGGAACTGACTTTAAACGGACTCTGAACTGAGGAGCTATACTATATACTAGGCACACATTGACCATCCAGTTGTATACTGGCACAAGAACTATTGAAATATAGAAGTTTCTGGACAGCAATAACACAAAAATGAAATCCTCGCATCTAAACTTTCGGGAACCGATGAAGCGAATTCTACCACAATTGGAGTACTTGGAGTAACGTGAGTACTTCTTTATCCTCTTGAACGCGACGTTAAACCTTAATTCTCTCTCTCTCTCTCTTCTTTATCCTCTTATTCCATTCATCATGATCATAAGCTTGTGCATTGTACATACGGTCAAATGTATTAAAACTACATGTACATGTATATGTTCATAATACAGGATCGGTCTATTCACAGAGAGACCAGTTACTACCAACCAAGGAATGTTCGTCAATAAAGAAGTAATCCATAACTCATCATTCCAGCGCCACGAAAATACTACTACTGCTGACTAAATTCATTTGTTTGCATTCAGCAAATATTACGAGCAGACTATATGATGGTAGTCAAATCGCCAAACTACTGAAACGACAGCTTGATGCAGACTCATTCGGAAAGGCATATTAAAACAATAATTTCTCCGTCCCCTAGTTTCTTCCCTGTACTCAGAGAAAGTAGTTCCCTGTTGCTTGCCAAGGATGGTCTCTGCAGTTAAGAAGAAGTCGATTGATAATGACGTTTGTTTGCTATCTTTGTTTCAACTCCCGTAGTTGAACTCTGAAAAGCTGTTACTGCAGATGTAAAGTCTTTCCGAGTTATCTGGGATATCATATGGATTATTATAGTGACGTAACGTATGATCCACTTTAATAAGTTGTTATTTTTGGAAATCCGACCTTCGCATGCGTTTGTCAACAGATTGCATGGTTCAAGTCTCAAAATTTCTATTGAATATTTTATCCAGTGAATGACACATTAATATATGTTTGTAGCCATCGTTATCAGCCAGACGCTAGCGAAAAGTTAAAATATGAAGTTGTTTCACCAGGATCTGGCCTCTTGAACTTGTATTCGTAGCTCTTTGCTGTATGTATAAAAACTAATGGGTTCCCACGGTCTGAGATGTTACTCTCCTGCTTCAATTAGCTGATTTTGAGGTCCACCCGTGCACCTGCTAAGTTAAATGATATTACTGCACTCTGTTATTTGAAGCTCTGATGAGTAAATAAATTCTTTTCCTTCAAATATATCCCGTTTTACCCACTTTTGTAGAGTACAGACTTTTTGGCTGGAAAAATGAGTGGGATTCTCTTTGAAAGCCTGATATATAGCATATCGTTCCATTTATGAAAAAAATCTGAAGAAATGTGGTCCGGTAATCAAATGGAACATCTGAAGATAACTACCTATATATATGTTGTTCATAGATACCTTGGATATACTTTGACATACAGCATGAGGAAATCATTACTACTGTAATCGTAGCACGATAACATATACATGTATTTATTTATGATGAGTTGGTATCAGATGAACAGGAAGATTATCATACAAAATTTCATAACCCATTTATTTTAAAATAGAAAGCACCAATCCACATCCAAAAGTTTGCTGTGTTTCCCAGTTTCGATGGGTTGTAGTTCTAAGGACACGCTAAGAAAAAAGATCATCACTACATATCAGAGCACTGGAAAACATCGCTCGTGAACATTATACAATGGAAAAATATATATCCCATATTGACACTTCAACTGAGAAATTCAATTCCAAATGGAATCATCTTGGAGCACTTTTCGAAACAGATCCATAGGCGGAAAGGATCCTTTCTGAACTGAACATGAAGGCTAATTACGCTACACTGTGTGAACAACATCTAGCACGTGTGTGAATATCCAATTACACTATCACAATATTAGTTGTTGGGATGTGGAATATTTGATTTTGGATAAAAAGAATCGTAGAATCAATCCACTTTTGTATCGTTTTATTATTTCTTTCCCTATATTTTTCTGTTACGATCGTAACGATAATCTACTTCTTGTTTCAACCATCTACTCCATCTTTTCTTATTCTGTCTTTCCAATATAAATTATGAGACATGTCATGTATGCTTTTATACTCTGTACATAGGATATTGTCATCATTAGAAGGAAGGTAGCTATGTTACAAACTTTATATCTCATAGGTGGTATTATCATTACATTTTCTCGAAATAGCATGTCTCGTATTACGTTTAACCCTATCTGCTATCTGGCTTGGGCTTTTTGGGACCTGTCCTGGCCTGGGGGGGGGGGGGAAATGGCCCCCCCCTAATTATTTTTCTTACACCTTGAGCTAGGGAGCTGAAACTTACCACACTATACCCCCGGGTTAAGCTCTACCAGAAAATGTAAAAAAATTCAACCTGGCCGCTTTAATCACATCACAGTGACGTCATTTTCAAAAACGGCATTTTTGGTCGATTTTTCGGTCAGATTTTCCGAATTTTTTATTTATGTAATTTCTCCGCAAAAACTGCATGATAAATTAGTAAATATTAATGTGATGTCCAATAAAATGGTTTTTGTCCACTTATTATCGCGGAAAAGCAGAAATTTTGAAGAAATGGTACCCCACGTGGCCGCCATCTTGAATTTACCCATGATCCTCTGCTCGGGGGTATGCAGATAAGCTTAAAATGACCCCAATATGATAAACTATAAAGTCACGGAGTTTCAGCTCTCCGTGTTTTGCCATTCCGGATATAGCGCAGAAAGTTTGGCTTCCCCCAGTCCTGGTAGGGTTAAAAATTATATTACTGATATGCAAATTAACCAGTTTATATGGCATTCTACCGACTTCTAATTTATTGTCTCAATTGTACATACGCTGATTGCCAGTCCGGGATTAATATTGAAGACTGAACCCACTCTGATACTTAACTGTTCATCAATTTGAGAACATTTTGTTGAAAGTAAATTTATCTATTAAGTCACATATATTGGTGCAGATAGTGTATTGTTTTTATACGCCCGCCAAAAGGCGGACGTATTATGTGATGGCGGTTTCCGTCCGTCTGTCCGTGTGTCCGTCCGTCCGTCTGTCCGTCCCTCGTGTCCGGTCTATATCAGGGACAGTTTTCTATCTACAGTTCTAATTTTTGGTGAGTGGATACCCTACGGGGAGACGATGTGTCGCGTATCAAAATGAAGGTCAAGGTCAGAGGTCAAAGGTCACTGGCATAAAAAACAGGAAATAACTAAAGTATTCGTGTCCGGTCTATATCTGTGAACATTTTCTATCCACAGTTGCAATTTTTTGTGAGTGGATACGCTAGGTGGAGACGATGTGTCGCGTACCAAAATTGAGGTCGAGGTCAAAGGTCAAAGGTCACTGTTGCCTAAAATCAGGAAATCATTGATCGTTGACAGTTTTCTATCTACAGTTCTAATTTTTGATGAGTGGATGCCCTAGGGGGAACGATGTGTCGCATACTAAATGTAGGTCAAGGTCAGAGGTCAAAGGTCAGTGTGACCGAAAAATCAGGAAATCATTAAAAATTTTAATTTTTTTTGTGAGTGGATTCAAATAGGGGGGAAATAAAGTGTCGCATACCAAATAATAGGTCAAGGTCAAAGGTCACTGTGACCCCAAAATCAGGAAATTATTAAAAATAACATTTTTTTGAGTCGGTAGATACATTAGTGGGACACGATGTGCCACCTACCAAAATGTAGGTCAAGGTCAAAGGTCAAGGTCACTGTGACCCCAAAATCGTTAAAAATCATGATTTTTTGAGTCCATTGAGAAATTACAGGAAGCCGTTTTGTCATGTACCAAAATTTAGGTCAAGGTCAATAGTCTAGGTCACTGTGACCCCCAAAATCATGAAATTCATAAAAATCATGATTTTTTTGTGTCCATTGATACATTGAGGGAAGACGGTGTGTCGTTTACAAAATTTAGGTCAAGGTTAAGGTCACTTCGGCATCAAAATCAGGAAATCATTAAAAATAACTTATTTCTGCAAGTACATACATTAAAGGGACATGATGTGTTTCATACCAAACTGTGGGTCAAAGGTCACTGTGACCTCAAAATCAAGAAATCATTAAAAGTCACATTTTCATATGCCTGTCGAAGACGAAATCGTGTAATGCGATGTCCATTCGTCCATTAACATCTGTTGTCCATGCGATATCTCTAGTTTCAAGGTATGGATTGGTACCAAACTTTGAGTATACCTTACTCACATGGCAAAGAGGAGCCATACATTTTGAGATCAATTTGTCAAAGGTCAAGGTCACAGTCCCCCAAAACTGAATCAAGTTTAGCTGACTCTATGTGTTACATGTAGGTGGGAATATTCAGAGTATATGGCATTTGTCCTGTGGTGTTGTCTCCCATGTTTGAAACAGGTACATTTAGTTAACTGTTGTGAAATTAAAACCATTCATTTACTAATTTAACTGGGAGAGGGGTCCTTTATGAACTTCATATCCGTTTATTAACTCAAGAATAAATATTTACTTCATCACTCTCTTCTTCCTTCATCAGGACGGCACAAATTGAAAATTCTGCTTAACCCAAATATGGGTTACGCTAATTTTTTTTGGGTAACCCTGCTCTGATTAGCATAACCCATCACTATTGTATACAGGTTAATATCCGTAATTCAAGTGAACTGAAAATGGGTTACGCATAATGAAAATTGCGTAACCAAACCTATTGTTCGCGCAATTTGTGCAGCCCTGTTCACGAAAAATTCTCTTGCCTGAAAGGAATCCATTTGCAGGAAAACTACTATTTTCTTGTGTTTGACTATTGTCGATTTCAGTATTGGATATGTGAGCTATTGACTCTTGATTCAAGGTCAACTTGTTACCAAGAGTTAAGCTCATTTTAGTTTGTCATTTCAGTCTAAGATGTGATATATGTTACATTCTCAGAAGCACAAAATTGTAGACCTTTCCAGATATACCATGTATACGGGCGTATATTGAAGCCCCTTGGGCTCTTGTTTGCTTTTGTTTTGGTTTGTTGGGCACTCCATCGTAGTACGATGGACACTGGTCATACAGAGTATGCCGAGCTTCCTCCTTTTTGACCGCTGTTCAGTACAGTTCCAGTCATCCAGCTGAAGGAGCTAGAAAAATATTCAGGGGCGAGGAGGGCTAAATGTCCCTATCCTAGGCCTAGACAGTTCCCAAATAGTCCAGGACAGATAGGGTTAAATGTCGATAGATTCACTCAGTATTTTCCCCATTTTCCTGAATCATCCAACCTAGTACTTCACTCTTTGCCACCATTTAACCCAATATTTACATTGTACAGCATGCCACAATGCATACAGGCCGTGGGTGTGGTGAGCTAAAATCCATGATTGGGTATTACGACCCAACTTGAAAAGTACTTCTAGATAGCTGACATGCTTGAATTGACTGACCATGCAAGGTGCTTATTAGGATGGGTATCAATGCCCTCAAACCATCTAGATGTCTTGTAGCAACAAAGGCCAATACTGGCATAAACTTGAATCACCCAATGCACTCTATCGTAGTACGATGGGCACTGGTCATACAAAGTATGCCGTGTTTCCTCCTTTTTGACCACTTACTCAAGGTACAACGAACATACATGTATGCACCAATCCTCAGAATGTTATATTAAATGTCGGCAGATTCACTCAGTATTTTCTTCCATTTTCCTGTCCATACTGAACATTCAAATCAAAATCGCAATGCAGTATAACATTTCTTCCTTAGGCTTGTCCGTAAAAGCTAGTCGAGATCTTCGCATCATCGGCGCTAGTCCATCCTGATCTTGGTAATGTTACATATAGCTGAAATATGTTCTTCAAGACGATGTAAATTACTCCATATGTTGCTGTAATTCAGTATGGAGGAATTTGTACGTACGCCCTTTCTATTAGAACAGTTTGATTCCAGGATAACGTTAAATCTGTCAACACATGTTCAGGCATTATCCTGTCATCCGTGTAGCTCATACAATGAGAT
The DNA here is from genome assembly GCA_036873755.1 of Hanleya hanleyi. NCBI lineage: Eukaryota > Metazoa > Mollusca > Polyplacophora > Lepidopleurida > Hanleyidae > Hanleya > Hanleya hanleyi. The sequence continues at coordinate 14,907 of JAVTVY010012832.1, forward strand.
ACATCACGACAATAGGATGTAACAGTCCCAACAATGGGAGAATGCCGTCCGCCCATCCATTTTAATAGTAGAGAATTCCGAATAGAGATGGCAAATGTTCGTGTAAAGAGCGATTGATGTTTTGGAAATTTCAGATTTTGTTTTGCTTTGAATAACTGTTCCATGGTAATGATTTTAAATATAGGATCGCCGTGCTGCCCATCCAACATCATTGGAAACGGTTGACCGTTTCAATCTTATAAATATCTGCCTGAAGTTGAAGATTTTTATAATCAGACACATGGGTTGGGTACAGATCTGATAGCTTCATAAAGTGTTACAAATATGCATTTGTTAACGTCAAAACAGACCACGGCTATCAATGATAGATAATCCACTGACTAAAATGATTCGAATGAATGCGTTGTGATGAAAAAACTCCTGTATGTGATGACGTTATAGACTGTAATGAAGATCGAAGACTGCGTTTTCTGCAACCGGTTTCGCCGCATGTTTATTCTGTGGCTCTTCAGGCAAAACGCTGTCTTTGGTGTTCATTTTCTGCTACTATCTTGGAATACTTGGATTGTTACGCAACCAACAAATAAAAAAATGTATTGGAAAATCCTTCATTCCAAATTATTGAAAATCATCCGTAATATACTTCCAAGATAGATATAGATTGAACCGAATTAGACACGCATACATATATACCAGCACCAAATAGGCTGGTTAATTTTTTATTTTGTCTTGAGGTTACATTCGTCGGGATCACTGACATAAAACAGACTCAAACACGCACCCCAGAGTGGGACGAAGTGCAGACAGATAAATATAAACTCCAGAGGACAACCCGAATTTAATAAAAAAAAGTATTTAAGTCAGGGTTAAGGTTCTACTCTGCACATTATCTATCGTTGCTCGTGTTCATTGATTTAAATCAATAAGCTAAATACAGATTCTGTATGAAGTTGCCAAGTCGGACACCAGTAACTCATTATAATGGCTCAATAGTCGCATTGTGACCTCAAAATACAAACAGTGTACTTTTTCGCTTATTGGACAATGACGATGGCCTCTAATATGCATTGACATTGTAGGGTGTATGCTAGGCTATACCGGTCCTTGGTGAGAGAGTGAAAACTTATAATCGTAAAAAGTCATCAAAACATGCCACTTTGAATTGTCCATGTTATGAAGAGCTGTCAAGTATATATAGAGGGGAGAGAACTAGAGCACAAAAATTTCCCAAAGGAAAACCAACATGTTATAGAGTATGTCACCACTATAGCACCAGCGGATGAAGTTTACTTTAGCATGTTGAGGATTGTCCTTATGGAATATGGAATAGTCATTTCTATGTAAAAGAATACTCTGATGGTGGCATCTTGGAACGAGCTCGATGGCCGCTGTGTAAACTAGCGATCAGTTTGCTTAATAAATGATCCATCTATCTATTCCATAAAATTTGATTTTTCTTTTCAATGTATGGTCACACCAGAATATTTTAAATCAAACCCATCCCGTTGAGATGGTGCACCCAGGTATTGCCTATAGATCTTCATCTATCTGATAGTAATCATGTGGTAGTAAACATAAGGATTTAGGCTGCATACCCGCTCCTGGTGTTCTCTGACTTTTATGTCAACAATTTACAAACGCCTGCTTTATATAGCGCGATTTCTGTAGAATTTCCCTGAACGAAGACAGGGTGATTAAAGACTGTTATTGCTGGACCTGGAACAATTAAAATGTTTGAAGAAGGGCGAATATATGGTGTTATTCTTCAGACGACCAGAGTTAGATTCTTCCCTTTGAGCCGAGAGTTTTCTATATGAAAGTTAATTGAATACGAAAGTCGAGCTACCATAATGGATTATTCAAACCACACAGATCAAACCAATTACAGGGGTCACACTCGGCATAACTAGTGCTGAACGTCGCTATGTAGGACGGAAATTTGGAATTTCGTTTATTGGTGCCGTGTGTATGTTTTGTATATACAGCACATCGGTGGGAAATCTATTATCAAAAATATCCTGGTAGCTAGTAATATTTACACATTTATGGCATTCCCATGAATTCAGAACCAGTCCATATTTAACATTGTCAATGGAGACAATCGCACTGGAGATATTAGGTTAAATATATTTTGCCACATGCCTAGGATCTATTTGTGCATTATTGCAGATCTTAGGCTGACTAATTGTACTTACTATTTTTAATTTTTAATCTTGAGTACAGATTAACAAACTCCAGCAATTATGTAATAAGGGGTAAAAGTATACACGCTATGCGTTAACACAACATTAAAAGGGTGGTGGAAAACCATGCCGGCGTACTGACTAGAAGTCATATGACCCCACATAAAAATATACCGATTGTATGTTTCTAAAAAAACACAAGAAGCAAAAGTGATCCCTGTGATGATTTGTATCCCAGTCCCGCTTTTATTGTAGGTGTTCATGTGGACATATTGAATGGCATGATCACTCGGCTCATAGCGCCGGCTGGAGCGGTATTAGATACAAATATTTCAGAGAGATGATGTGATAGTCATCAAGTCATCTTTTGGAAAATGAACTATGTGACGGCGAGATAGTTAAAGAAAAACGCCCCAAACGATGGAGTATCTATTGCATATACGTTCGTATTCAGAACAAATACCTGTGAGGTCCGACGCCGACCAAGCGCTTCATTCTCCACCATGTTTATAATTCGCAAAACTGCAATGACAATGATTTGTACAGATGGCAAGCCTCGGGGACGAAGAGTCCACCAACAGAATCTCATCGTATACAGGTAACCGAATTAAACGCAACAATAAAAGGGTGGTGAAAAACGATGCCGGAGTACTGACAAGTAGTCATTCACACGTCCGCATTTGAAAAGCACTGTTTTATTAGTGCAACAGCACTCTTTATTGCACAACTGTCTCTCAGTTATATGTCATGAGCACAGTCACCAATTTTCTTTGAAGTTCTTAAAATGTCATTGGAAAGTCGCATTGCAGAATCCTTCGTACCAGCTCTTCTGAAGCCCTTGCGTAGTATATATGTTAATATAAGTTTTGTCAAACACAGTTGCTCCTATGTTCCTAGATACATTATTTCACCATTTTGGATATCTTGATATGCGTCATTTGGAAGGCGGTGTAGTGCTCCCATTTATTAGAGCTTCCCTAATGAACACCTATAAGTAAAGGTTGCCATCGGGAAAACTGGCTGGAATGATTATCACTTCACGTTCTGAAGTAAAGTAGAAGTAGAATATGAGCATCATTACTGAAATTGAGAAACGGATGACCTCTCTCTCTCTCTCTCTCTCTCTCTCTCTCTCTCTCTCAACCTAGCTTATGTTGATGGAAATTCACATCACACTTACACAGCTTTAATACATGCACTTAGTTCGGTTTCCTACTTGTGCGGCTCCTGGCGAGGAAACGGCATTATACGAAAATGTATTTGTATTAATGACCTGAAAATCGTGTAAACGACGGCATTCTGTTGTACCTGGTGCCTGTATAACCTTAATGTAGAGGGGTTAAACTCTTCATCAATAACTCTCAATAATGTGCATGATTTACGCATATACACGGTTGACTTCATTCAATTCACTCAAACATGTAAGGAACGGTACAATAGAGCACTGTAACACAATCGTCACAGGAAAGTTGTCATATTGAGATGAGAGCTCGCCTCATGCGAACATAACTCGCTTTTCACATTATTATATAATACATGTCAATTAACCATAAACAACAGTTATTGTGCAGGGGTATGCCATGTACTTCCCTGTACCACGTAGTAGAACATCTATTCAAGGTGATATAGTGTCATTAATACTGCATTTATTGGCGCAGTTGTCATGTACTCACATGCACATCAGTTTTGCCGCCCATCACAGTAGCTGGTAGTGTATTAATACATAATTGTATTGTTTGTACAAGAAGGCCCTCACTGTCGTTTTCCACATGCGCATCCCATGCAGGAACGACCAGGATAACCGGGCCTATATTGGAAGTGAAACTGTGTATGTGTATATTCCAAGTATTTAGAGTTTTGTGTAACTAAATCGTCATGTTTAGCGTGGTTTAGCGAGTGGTCTATTACGCGCAGCATGACTGATAACACTGGGAGTTCTGTATATCTACGATGATAAGTTAACAGTGCTTCTGTTTGTCAGATGGTCCATGAGAACTGAGATGGTATAGTATATACTAGGCACATATTGACCATCCAGTCGTATACTGACACAAAAACTATTGAAGTATATAGAATTACATCGTTTCAGAACTGTAACAAAACAAAGGAGAAATCCTCGCGACCTGGGACTCACCAAATTTTCGGGAGCCGATGGAGGGAACCATCACCAAACACAAAACTCGGTTACGTGAGTACTTCTTCATATCCTCGTTTACCATTCCTAAGCTAGTATATTCGTAAACACGACAAACGTACTAAAACTACATGCACATGTGTATGTTCCTAGTAGAGGATCCGTTTGTTCACAGAGAGATCAGTCATTACCAACCAAGGAATGTTCGTCAATGCGGTAATCTGTAACTCATCATTACCGCGCCATAAATTATTATTACTGCTGACTAGATTCATTTGTTTAGATTCAGCAAATATTACGGGCAAGCTATATGATGTTAGTGAAATAACTTTTTGTTCAATTGGCAAACCACTGCAAGGACAGCTCGACCCATTCAGACAGGCATATTAAAACAATAATTCCTCCATGCACTATAGTTTCTTCCCTGTAGTCAGTGAAAGTATTTCGCTGTTGCTTGTCACGGAATGTCTGTAGTTTAAGAAGAACTCGAGTTGGACGCTGTTGACGATGGCGTCTTTTTTTGCTATGTTTGTTTTAACTCTCGCAGTTGAACTCTGAAAAGCTGTTCAGTCTTGGTTAACCCTACCTGGCCGGGGGAGGGGGGGCACTTTTCACCTCCCGAACAAGAGGATCATGGGTAAATTCAGAATGGCGACCATGTGGGGTACCAGAAAAGTGATATTTTCGTCAGATTTCTCCAAGATGTTTGCCTTCTGCATGGAAAGGTGGGTAAAACCTATTTATTCAATATCAAATTATTATTTACTATCTTATCATGCAGTTTTTGCGAAGAAAACACAAATAAAAAATTCGAAAATTCTGATCGAAAAATTGTCCAAAAAATTCCTTTTTTCAAAATGACGTCACTCAAACTTAGATTTTTGACATTTTCTATTAGAGCTTGACTCGAAGATATATAGTGTAGTAAGCTTCAGTCCTCTAGCCTTGGGGATAGCGAAAATATGCAGGGGACACTCCTCCTCCTCCCCCCCCCCACACCAGGCTGCGGTACACCCCAAATATGGAGGTGAACAGTCTATCACAGTTATCTCAGATATCATATGTATTATTATAGTGGCGTAACTTACGAGCCACTTACGTTGTTATCTTTGGAAATCCGACTTTTGCATGCCATCGTTATATGCCAGATTATAGTGAAGAGTTAAGATTTGGGGGTGTTTCACGAGACCTCTTGAACATGTATTCTCAGCTCCTTGCTCTATGTATATAAATTAGCGGATTCCCACGGTCTCCACAGCTACAATCAGCTGATTCTGAGGTCCACCCGTGCACCTGCAAAGTCAAATGATATTGCCGTACTCGGGTATTTGAAGCTGTCATGATGAATACTTTGGAATAAATAAGTTCTCTTCCTTCAAATATATCCCGTGTTATCCACCTCGGTAGAGTATATGCTTTTTAGGCTGAAAATATGTGGTGTTCTATTTGAGAATCTGATAATTAGCATATCGTTCCATTTATGAACAACTGAAGAAAAGTGTTCCAGTAAACAAGCAGAACATCTGAAGATGACTATCAATATACGCAGATCATAGATACTTTGGATATACTTTGACATACAGAATAAGACAATAACTAACATTTACTCGGTTTCGTAACAAGACAACATTATACATGTATTTATTTTTGATGAGTTGGTATCAGAGGCTCAGTATAAAGAAGAATATCATACAAAATTCTATAACCGATTTATTTTAAATAGAAAGCATCAGCCCACATTCATAAGTTTGCTGTGTTTCCCAGCTTCAATGGATTGTAGTTCTAAGAAGACTCTCAGAAGAAAAATTCGTTGATATCTGTGCCACTTACTTTCCCAACAAGCTCTGTTTTTCTTTTTAATGGGTTTATATGCAGCATTATCCATCAAGATAAACCGATCTGTCGACATCTATATACCTCACCATTAAACAACCTTGTCTGACTATTAATCTACATAATATTATACAAATCCCCTCTTCCTCTCCAACAACCACATCTGCTAGGCTTGAGTAAGACATTCGCATTGGCTCAGCTGTTTCATCACCCCATGCCCCTTTCCAGTCCTTTCAGGTGAAACAATGCTTCAAAAACATTGTCCTGAACGCCAAACACTGTCCACTATTTTATACTGATTGCCAGTCGCAGGTTCATATCGAAGAATGAAGCCACTCTGATACTCAACTGTTATTACTTCTTCAATTTCAGAACATTTCATTTATAGTAATTTATATATTAAGTCACATGTATTGGAGCAAATAGTGAATTATTTTCACCCCTCAGCCCGATTGAGCTCAGGGCTATTATTGTCGCCCTATCTGTCCGTCCGTCTCTCCGTCCGTCTGTCTAGCTGAGCTATGTTCCTCCAGATCACGTACACAGGCAAACCGTCACCAACCAGTATCACTCAGTAACTGGTTGGCTACTGGTTGGTGGAGAACTGATTGGTACTGGTAGGAAAGGTCCCCTTGCGGTACCGTTCAGTCTTCAACTGATCAGTACCAACCGGTAACCAACCGGGTACTGATTGGTCACTCATTGGATCCTATGAATTTTCTACTGATTGGCTACCATGCAGTTACCAATCAGTTACCAATGAGTTACCGCTATGTTACCATCCCAATTTTCCACACTTGGTACATGTTGGTAACAATGCAGTAACACTTCAGTACCAGCTCAGTTACAGCTTGGTTACAGCTCAGTTACTGAACGGCTACCAACCAATTTCTGCTTACCTGCCAGTACCTCTTGGTACTGGTAGGTACTGGTAGGAAAGGTCCCCTCGTGGTACTGTTCAGTTGTCAAGTTGGTCACCAATCAGTAACTGAACAGTACCAACCGGTCACCAATCAGTTACCACACATTTCATTTATGGTATAATCTATTGGTCACCAACCAGTAACTGATCAGTAGCCTTCAAGTCAGAACTGCATGGTACTGCAAAGTTGGGATCGTTGTGGCTACGGCTTGGTTACCAATCAGTTACTGGTAGGTAACTGGAAAGAACCTGGCATATACTACCAAGTGGTGACTGATTGGAAACTGCACGGTACTGTTCAGTCAGGACTTCATGGTACCAATCCTGAACTTTCCGTGCAGTACCAACAAGCTACCTGGAGGTTACCAACAGGAAACTGAACGGTACCAATTGGTACAGAACTGAACGGTACTGAACTGTGAAAGTTTGCCTGTGTATGTTACGCCATATGTTGCTGTAATTCAGTATGGAGGAATTTGTACGTACTCCCTTTCTATTAAAACAGTTTGATTCAACGATAACGTTAAATCTCTCAACACATGTTCACGCATTCTCCTGGCATCCGTGTACCTCCTACTACCAGATGCATCACGACAATATGAGGTAACAGTCCAAACAATGAGAGAATGCTGTCCGTCCACCCATGTTGATAGTAGAGAATTCCAAATATGGAGATGGCAGATGTTCGTGTAAAGAGTGAAGGATGTTTTATGGTCTTAAAATGATTCGGATTTCACCTAGGATAACTGCGTCATGATAATGAATTTATATATAGGATCACCTTTCCGTTCATTCAACATCATTGGAAACAGTTGATCGTTCCCGTCTTATAAATATCTGCCTGAGGTTAAAAATTTCTATAATCAAATACAACGGATTGGGTACGGTACTGATAGTTCCATAAAGTCTGGCAATATGGATTAGTTAACGTTAAAACAGACCTCGGCTATCAATGATAGATAATCCATTGGCTAACCCGATTTGAATGATTGTATTGCGATGAACAAACTCCTGCATGTGATGACGTTATAGACTGTAATGAAGATCGAAGATTGCGTTTTCTGCAACCGGTTTCACCGCATGTTTATTCTGTGGCTCTTCAGTCAAAACGCTGTCTTTGATCTTCATTTTCTGCTACAATCTTAGAATCCTTGAATTGTTACGCAATTACCAAATGAAAATTTATTGGAAAATCCTTCATCCCAAATTATTGAAAATCACCCGTAAATATATTTCAAACATGATGCAGACATGGTTAGTAGATAGATTGAACAGAATTAGACAAACATACATATATACCAGCAACAAATAGGCTGGTTAATTCTTGAGGTTACTTTCTCCGAGATGACTGACATAAAACAGACTTAAACACGAACCCCGGAGTGGGAAGAATTACAAACCCTATACACAGGCAAACTTTCACTGCTCAGCACCGTTCAGTTCTGTACCAATTGGTACCGTTCAGTTTCCTGTTGGTAACCTCCAGGTAACTTGTTGGTACTGCACGGAAAGTTCAGGATTGGTACCATGAAGTCCTGACTGAACAGTACCGTGCAGTTACCAATCAGTCACCACTTGGTAGTATATGCCAGGTTCTTTCCAGTTACCTACCAGTAACTGATTGGTAACCAAGTCGTAGCCACAGCGATACCAACTTTGCAGTACCATGCAGTTCTGATTTGAAGGCTACAGATCAGTTACTGGTTGGTGACTAATAGATTATACCATAAATGAAATGTGTGGTAACTGATTGGTGACCGGTTGGTACTGTTCAGTTACTGATTGGTGACTGAACAGTACCACGAGGGGCCTCTCCTACCAGTACCTACCAGTACCAAGAGGTACTGACAGGTAAGCAGAAATTGGTTGGTAGCCGTTCAGCAACTGAGCTGTAACCAAGCTGTAACTGAGCTGGTACTGAAGTGTTACTGCATTGTTACCAACAGGTACCAAGTGTGGAAAATTGGGATGGTAACATAGCGGTATCTGATTGGTAAGTGATCGGTAACTGCATGGTAGCCAATCAGTAGAAAATTCATAGGATCCAATGGGTGACCAATCAGTACCCGGTTGGTTACCGGTAGGTACTGGTCAGTTGAAGACTGAACGGTACCGCAAGGGGACCTTTCCTACCAGTACCAATCAGTTCCCCACCAACCAGTAGCCAACCAGTTACTGAGTGGTACTCGTTGGTGACGGTTTGCCTGTGTAGTGGAGATCCCGATTTTATTATATTGGTATTTGTTATTGAATTCAGGGTTACGGTTTTACTCTGAACATCATTATCTATCGTTATTCATGGTCTTTGATTTAATCAATAGGTCAAATACAGATTCTGTAGTGAAGTTGCAAAGTCGGATATCAGTTGCTCACTATAATGTTCCTGAGTTAATATTCGCAATGTTGCCCCAAAATACAAACAGTGTACTTTTTCGCTTATTGGCAATGATGATAGCCTCTAATATGCATTGACATTGTGGGGTGTATGCTAGAGTATACCGATCCTTGGTGAGAGGGTGAAAACTTATAATCGTACAAAGTCATCAAAACATGCCACTTTGAATTGCCCATGTTATGAAGAGCTGTCAAGTATATATAGAGGGGAGAAAACTAGAGCACAAAAATTTCCTTAAGAAACAGCATCATGTTATAGTATATGTCACAACTATAGCACCAGCGGAGAAAGTTTACTCTAGCATGTTGATGATTGTCCTTATGGAATATAAAATAGTCATTTCTATGTAAAAGAATACTCTGATGGTGGAATCTTGGAGGGAGCTCGAGGGCCATTGTGTACACAGGCAAACTTTCACCGTTCAGTACCGTTCAGTTCTGCACCAATTGGTACCGTTCAGTTTCCTGTTGGTAACCTCCAGATAACTTGCTGGTACTGCACGGAAAGTTCAGGATTGGTACCATGAAGTCCTGACTGAACAGTACCGTGCGGCTACCAATCAGTCACCACTTGGTAGTATATGCCAGGCTCTTTCCAGTTACCTACCAGTAACTGATTGGTAACCAAGTCGTAGCCACAACGATCCCAACTTTGCAGTACCATGCAGTTCTGACTTGAAGGCTACTGATCAGTTACTGGTTGGTGACCAATAGATTATACCATAAATGGAGAACTGATTGGTACTGGTAGGAAAGGTCCCCTTGCGGTACCGTTCAGTCTTCAACTGATCAGTACCAACCGGTAGCCAACCGGGTACTGATTGGTCACCCATTGGATCCTATGAATTTTCTACTGATTGGCTACCATGCAGTTACCAATCAGTTACCAATCAGTTACCGCTATGTTACCATCCCAATTTTCCACACTTGGTACCTGTTGGTAACAATGCAGTAACACTTCAGTATCAGCTCAGTTACAGCTTGGTTAAAGCTCAGTTACTGAACGGCTACCAACCAATTTCTGCTTACCTGCCAGTACCTCTTGGTACTGGTAGGAAAGGTCCCTTCGTGGTGCTGGTCAGTTGTCAAGTTGGTCACCAATCAGTAACTGAACAGTACCAACCGGCCACCAATCAGTTACCACACATTTCATTTATGGTATAATCTATTGGTCACCAACCAGTAACTGATCAGTAGCCTTCAAGTCAGAACTGCATGGTACTGCAAAGTTGGGATCGTTGTGGCTACGGCTTGGCTACCAATCAGTTACTGGTAGGTAACTGGAAAGAACCTAGCATATACTATCAAGTGGTGACTGATTGGTAACTGCACGGTACTGTTCAGTCAGGACTTCATGGTACCAATCCTGAACTTTCCGTGCAGTACCAACAAGTTACCTGGAGGTTACCAACAGGAAACTGAACGGTACTGAACGTTGAAAGTTTGCCTGTGTATGTTACGCCATATGTTGCTGTAATTCAGTATGGAGGATTTGTACGTACGCCCTTTCTATTAAAACAGTTTGATTCCACGATAACGTTAAATCTCTCAACACATGTTCACGCATTCTCCTGGCATCCGTGTACCTCCTACTACCAGATGCATCACGACAATATGAGGTAACAGTCCAAACAATGAGAGAATGCTGTCCGTCCATCCATGTTGATAGTAGAGAATTCCAAATATGGAGATGGCAAATGTTCGTGTAAAGAGTGACGGATGTTTTATGGTCTTAAAATGATTCGGATTTCACCTAGGATAACTGCGTCATGATAATGAATTTATATATAGGATCACCTTTCTGTTCATTCAACATCATTGAAAACGGTTGATCGTTTCCGTCTTATAAATATCTGCCTGAGGTTAAAAATTTCTATAATCAAATACAACGGATTGGGTACGGTACTGATAGTTCCATAAAGTCTGCCAATATGGATTAGTTAAAGGTTATACCAAATGACTCTATACTACTTTGCATTAAAACATACCCAGTAGTGTTCCAAACAACAAATTAGTATTTTTTTCTCGAATAATGTCGTCAAAGTGGGTTTTAGGACACGAATAGCACACATGTGGGGGAAACGTATTGGAGCCGTGACCTCTGGTGCATGACGTCACAACCTGATTACGATTGCGCCCTAAACGTCATAGTCTATGACGTCGGGCGTTACGAAAGATTCACCCAACTGGGGGAGTTCTAGCGCGATGTCGCTGACATTTTGACATCACAACAGGCATTTGATCGAGATCGTAATCAGGTTGTGACGTCACAGGTCAAGCGGTCACAGCTTTCGCCGTTTTGAAAGGGGCATGAAATTGTCGCACTTTACTGCTGCTATTTCCAACCTTTGGCAGTTTGAAAACATACAAAAATGTAAAACAAGTCTATATAATCACCTCTGTAACAATTTAGCACAAAAAATTAGCAGATTTTGAGACCATTTTGTATAACCTTTAACGTTAAAACAGACCTCGGCTATCAATGATAGATAATCCACTGGCTAACCCGATTTGAATGATTGTGTTGCGATGAACAAACTCCTGCATGTGATGACGTTATACACTGTAATGAAGATCGAAGATTGCGTTTTCTGCAACCGGTTTCGCCGCATGTTTATTCTGTGGCTCTTCAGTCATAACGCTGTCTTTGATCTTCATTTTCTGCTACAATCTTAGAATCCTTGAATTGTTACGCAATTACCAAATGAAAATTTATTGGAAAATCCTTCATCCCAAATTATTGAAAATCACCCGTAAATATATTTCAAACATGATGCAGACATGGTTAGTAGATAGATTGAACAGAATTAGACACACATACATATATACCAGCACCAAATAGGCTGGTTAATTCTTGATCTACCCTTGAGGTTACTTTCTCCGAGATGACTGACATAAAACAGACTTAAACACGAACCCCGGAGTGGGAAGAATTACAAACCCTATACACAGGCAAACTTTCACTGCTCAGCGCCGTTCAGTTCTGTACCAATTGGTACCGTTCAGTTTCCTGTTGGTAACCTCCAGGTAACTTGTTGGTACTGCACGGAAAGTTCAGGATTGGTACCATGAAGTCCTGACTGAACAGTACCGTGCAGTTACCAATCAGTCACCACTTGGTAGTATATGCCAGGTTCTTTCCAGTTACCTACCAGTAACTGATTGGTAACCAAGTCGTAGCCACAGCGATCCCAACTTTGCAGTACCATGCAGTTCTGACTTGAAGGCTACTGATCAGTTACTGGTTGGTGATTATACCATAAATGAAATGTGTGGTAACTGATTGGTGACCGGTTGGTACTGTTCAGTTACTGATTGGTGACTGAACAGTACCACGAGGGGCCTTTCCTACCAGTACCTACCAGTACCAAGAGGTACTGACAGGTAAGCAGAAATTAGTTGGTAGCCGTTCAGCAACTGAGCTGTAACCAAGCTGTAACTGAGCTGGTACTGAAGTGTTACTGCATTGTTACCAACAGGTACCAAGTGTGGAAAATTGGGATGGTAGCATAGCGGTAACTGATTGGTAAGTGATTGGTAACTGCATGGTAGCCAATCAGTAGAAAATTCATAGGATCCAATGGGTGACCAATCAGTACCCGGTTGGTTACCGGTAGGTACTGATCAGTTGAAGACTGAACGGTACCGCAAGGGGACCTTTCCTACCAGTACCAATCAGTTCCCCACCAACCAGTAGCCAACCAGTTACTGAGTGGTACTCGTTGGTGACGGTTTGCCTGTGTAGTGGAGATCCCGATTTTATTATATAGGTATTTGTTATTGAATTCAGGGTTACGGTTTTACTCTGAACATCATTATCTATCGTTATTCATGGTCTTTGATTTAATCAATAGGTCAAATACAGATTCTGTAGTGAAGTTGCAAAGTCGGACATCAATTGCTCACTTTAATGTTCCTGGGTTAATATTCGCAATGTTGCCCCAAAATACAAACAGTGTACTTTTTCGCTTATTGGCAATGATGATGGCCTCTAATATGCATTGACATTGTGGGGTGTATGCTAGAGTATACCGATCCTTGGTGAGAGGGTGAAAACTTATAATCGTACAAAGTCATCAAAACATGCCACTTTGAATTGCCCATGTTATGAAGAGCTGTCAAGTATATATAGAGGGGAGAAAACTAGAGCACAAAAATTTCCTTAAGAAACATCATCATGTTATAGTATATGTCACAACTATAGCACCAGCGGAGAAAGTTTACTCTAGCATGTTGATGATTGTCATTATGGAATATAAAATAGTCATTTCTATGTAAAAGAATACTATGATGGTGGAATCTTGGAGGGAGCTCGAGGGCCGTTGTGTACACAGGCAAACTTTCACCGTTCAGTACCGTTCAGTTCTGTACCATTTGGTACCGTTCAGTTTCCTGTTGGTAACCTCCAGATAACTTGTTGGTACTGTACGGAAAGTTCAGGATTGGTACCATGAAGTCCTGACTGAACAGTACCGTGCGGTTACCAATCAGTCACCACTTGGTAGTATATGCCAGGCTCTTTCCAGTTACCTACCAGTAACTGATTGGTGACCAAGTCGTAGCCACAACGATCCCAACTTTGCAGTACCATGCAGTTCTGACTTGAAGGCTACTGATCAGTTACTGGTTGGTGACCAATAGATTATACCACAAATGAAATGTGTGGTAACTGATTGGTGACCGGTTGGTACTGTTCAGTTACTGATTGGTGACCAACTTGACAACTGAACAGTACCACGAGGGGACCTTTCCTACCAGTACCTACCAGTACCAAGAGGTACTGGCAGGTAAGCAGAAATTGGTTGGTAGCCGTTCAGTAACTGAGCTGTAACCAAGCTGTAACTGAGCTGGTACTGAAGTGTTACTGTTACCAACAGGTACCAAGTGTGGAAAATTGGGATGGTAACATAGCGTTAACTGATTGGTAACTGATTGGTAACTGCATGGTAGCCAATCAGTAGAAAATTCATAGGATCCAATGGGTGACCAATCAGTACCCGGTTGGTTACCGGTAGGTACTGATCAGTTGAAGACTGAACGGTACCGCAAGTGGACCGTTCCTACCAGTACCAATCAGTTCCCCACCAACCAGTAGCCAACCAGTTACTGAGTGGTATTGGTTGGTGACGGTTTGCCTGTGTTAAACTAGCGATCAGTTTGCTTAATAAATGATCCATATATCTATTCCATACAATTTTAATGATTTTTCTTTTCAGTGTATAGTCACACATAAGAATATTCCAAATCAATCCCATCCTGTTTGAGGTGGTGCACCCAGGTATTGCCTACAGACCTTCATCTATCTGATAGTAATCATCTGGTAGTAAACATACGGATCTAGGCTGCATACCCGTTCCTGGTGTTCTCTGACTTTTATGTCAACAATTTACAAACTTCTGCTTTATATAGCGCGGTTTCTGCTAAATGAAGACAGGGTAATTAAAAACTGCTATTGGTGAACCTGAAACAATTAAGATGTTTGGAAAAGGGCGAATATATGGTGTTATTCTTCGGAAGAAAAAGAGTTAGATTCTTCCCTTTTAGTCGAGTTTCTGTATGAAAATCTGCTGGAAATGAAAGCCTCTACCCGCATTGATTTAATAATAACCCACACAGATCAAATCAATTACAGGGGTCGTACATGACATAACTTGCGCTGAACGTCGCTATATAGGACGGACATTTGGAATCCATTTATTGGTGCCTTTTGTATGTTTTGTATATTTGCCGCATGGGTGGGGAATTCAGTGTTAACAAAACTCTGTCTGGCAGCTCAGTGTGTACGAATTTAGGGCATGGATTCAGAACCAGTCCATAGTTAACATTGTCAATGGAGACAATCGCACTAGAGATTTTAGATGAAATATATTTTGCCACATACCTATAATGCTATAGTTGTGCATTATTGCAGACCTTGGGCTGACTAATGGAACTTATTATTTTTAACTTTTAATCATGAGTACAGATTCGCAAACTAGATCATATATAATAAGGAGTAAAAGTATATACTCTGTACGTTAAACGCAACATTGAAAAGGTGGTGGAAAACCATGCCGGCGTACTGACTAGAAGTCATATGACCTCACATCAAACTATACTGACAGCATGTTTCTAAAACATCAAAAGAAGCAAAAGCGATCCCTGTGATGATTTATATCCCAGTCACGCCTTTATTGTAAATGTTCATGTGGACATATTAAATGACATGATCACATGGCCCATAGCGCCAGCTTGAGTGGTATTAGCTACAAATATTTCAGAAAGATGATGTAATAGTCATCAAGTCATGTTTTGGAAAATGAACTATGTGACGGCGCGATAGTTAAAGAAATACGCCCCCAAACGATGGAGTATCTATTGTATATGACTTCGTATTCAGAACAAATACCCGTGAGGTCCGACGCCGACCAAGCGATTCATTCTCCATCATGTTTACAATTCACAAAACTACAATCACAATGATTTGTACAGAAGGAAAGCCTCGGGGATGAAGAGTCCACCAGCAAGAAACTCATCGCATACAGGTAACAATCAAACGCAATTATAAATGGGTGGTGAAAACGATGCCAGCGTACTGATAAGTAACATTCAGACGTCCGCATTTGAAAAGCACTATTTTTCGTAGTGCAACAGCTCTCTTTATTGCACATTTGCCTCTCAGTTATGTCATGAGCACAGTTACCGATTCTCCTATATTTCATAAAATGTCATTGGAAAGCCGTATTGCAGAATTCTCCGTATCCTTGCATGCCGTCATATGACAAAAGGAACCGAGAAACAAAATGATCATTTCGATATTTTGATGGAAAATACATTTGAATAATGCCCTTCCGATACAATAGTCACAGCTTGAAACGATTCTAAAACTTAAATGCAGGTCAGTTGTAGGTTTTCACTGGTATATGAAATAATATACATTTATTAGGATAAGTATCTCACACGTCACTTGCGTCCTTCTGTTGCTGTATTTCAAACTCAAGTTGAATAATAAGCCAATGGCAAAAGGAAGTAATTACATGAAATAGGCATGCATTTATTTTAGTATCATTTTGAATACTCTACACTGTTTTGCAATATGCGCAGAGTTAACCCTATATTACAGGGGGTATTCTGGTAGTTCCCAGGGAGAGGGGAGGGGGCCATCTATATTTAATATTTGGATTTTGTAGACAAAATCCCAATATATTGTTGGATATCGTTGGATCTGAATCTCGGACTAAATTTAACTATGACAAAATTAATCATGTTTCAACAAACCCGCCGTTTAATCACAATTCACTGCAGTATCCATTCGATTTACCTAAATTCATACTAGCGAAATACGAACAACACAGATGAATTCATTTGGGTCCCAGTTTTCAACATTCAATCGGCGTTTGTATACAGGTTTATCCAGTTCGAATATATTTCAAAAACATTCAGATAAAACATCAATAATTTGGATGTCTTAAATAGATAACTTAGTTTTCGCGTAACGACTGGAAAACTGACGAAAATGTTAGTTTATCCATTTCAATGTGATATGTAACCATGATGCACTCAACAACTTGATCGCAGCAGTTACAGTAGACGGCAGATGATTGGCTCTTATCGTCTGTGTCGGTCGCTGCCACTGGCCCAATGACTTGCTCCCTTTCGTCTCTGAAATCCAAGTGAATGTGACGCCTTGCTTCCTTTTGCCATTTCATTACAGCTTAAAAGGAAAGCGTATCCACAACAACTTTATGCAAACATGTGTGACTTACTTCTGTCTGTTCAACCAGATAGATATCTCATTTACCAAATGTCACTTGCTTCCTTTTGTCATATGACGGCAGAATCTGTTAATATATGTTTTGTCAAACACAGTTGCTCCATGTTCCTTGATGAATTATTTTCGCATTTTGGATATCCTAATATACATGTACGTCATTTGGGAGGTGGTGTAGTACTCAGTCATTTATTAGAGCTTCAATAATGAACACCCAACAAGTGAAAGGTTGCCATCGGTAAATCCGGCTGGAGCGATTATTACTTCACGTTCTGGTGGTAGCTTAGTGTACTTAGTACTTAGTCTGGTGTACTTAGTTTGGCTTCCTACTTATGCGGCTCCTGGCGAGGAAACGAAATTTCTAATAAAGACGTGAAAATCGTGTAAACGACGGCAATCTACTGTAACTGGAGCGCATATATTCTTAATGTAGACCGTGGTTAAACACATGATCAATAACTCTCAATAATGCGCATAATTTACACATATATACGGTCGACTTCATCCAATTCACTCAAACATTTAAGGAACGGTACAATAGAGCATTGTTATACAATCGTCACAGGATAGTTGTCATATTGAAACGATTCATGCGAACAAGACTTGCTTTCCACATTATTATATAATACATGTCACTTAAACATAAACAATAATTATTGTGCAGCGGTATGCCATGTACTTCCCTGTATCACCAAGTAGAACATCTATTCAAGGTGATATAGTGTCATTAATAATGCATTTATTGGCACAGTTGTTATTTACTCACATGCACATCACAATAGTTGATAGTATATTAATACATAATTGTACTGTTTGTGCAAGAAGGCCCTCGCCGTTTTCTGCATAGGCGCATCCCATGCAGGAACGACTAAGATAGCCGGGTCTGTATTAGACGTGAACTTGTGTATATCCAAGTATTTAGACTTCCGTGTAACTAAATCGTAATGTTTTGCTTGATTTAGAGAGTAGTCTAGTACGCGCCGCATGACTGATAACACTCCGGACTTTGTATACCTGTGATGATAAATTGACAGTGTGTCTGTTTGTCAGATGGTCGATTAGAATTGACTCTGGTTGATATAGTATATACTAGGCTCACATCGACCATCTAGTCGTATACTGACACAAGAACTACTGAAGAACAGCAACGGCATAAAGTTGAAATTCACGCTATCCTGACTCTAGGACCATCCAAACTTTCCGGAACCGATGGTGCGAATTTGGCCCAAATGACAACACTGAGAGTTAGGTGAGTACTTCTTCCTATCCTCTTATACCACACATAAGCTAATATATTTGTAAATATGGCCAAATGTATTAAAACTACATGTATATGTTCCAAGCGGAGGATCCGTCTATCCACTGAGAGACCAGTCATCACTAACAAAGCAATGTTCGTCAATACAATAATACATAACTCATTTCAGCACCATGAAAATATTACAAATGCTGGCTGAATTCATTTGTTTGCATTCAGCAAATATTACGAGCAATCTATATGATGTTAGTCAAATCACGATTCGTTCAATTGGCAAACTACTGCAAGGACAGCTTCATGAAGACTTGTTCAGACAGCACAACACAGCCAGAAAAATGGTGTTGCTAAACACATTTTTGGGTTGTTGTAGGATGTTCAACACCACAAAGAGGTGTTCAGAAATGGTGTTCACATTCGTGAACACTTAGAAATGCTGTTGAGGCCAGTTCAACACCAAATACTGATAAAGGGTGTTTAAAATGGCACAACAGCATAATTTGGTGTTAATTGACAAGTGATAATACGGACTCAACACCAATAACATTACTCATGTCAATAAAGGGTGTTGGGGACATAATTGATGGTGTAAGTCTGAATTCAAGACCATTTATTTGTGTTTAACACCATTTTCCTGGCTGTGAATAATTTCTCCTCGAAGCAGTTTCTCCCATGTAGTCTGAGGAAGCATTTTGTTCTGCTTGCCAAGGATTTTGTCTGCAGTTTAAGAAGTACTCGATTTGGACGCTGTTGATAATTTTTCGTTGTTGAACTCTAAACAGCTGAGTTAAACCACCGAAAAAGAGACACTCAGTTCGACGGACCAAAGAATCCACCACACTGACGGTGGGAAATCTTTCGCAGTTATCTCGGTGGATTATTATAGTGACGTAACTTATAAGCCACTTATACTTAAGTTGATATCTTTGGAAGTCCGAACTTCACCAGAGTGCACGGTGTATTTCTCACAGATCTATTGAAGATATATATATATATATATATATATATATATATATATATATATTCACTTAACTGCAAAAAGATCTATTGAAGATATATAAATATATATTGATTTAACTACAAAAAGATTCATTTTTAGCCATCGTTATTAGCCAGACTATAGTGAAGAGTTAAGATTTGGGGTTGTTTTACCAGGATCCGGCATCTTGGAGATGTATTTTCAGCTCTTTGCTCTATGTTTATAAATTAGTGGGTTCCCACGGTCTCAGATGTTACTCCGCCACTATTACAATTAGCTGATTTTGAGGTCCACCCGCCTTGCACCTGCTAAGTTAAATGATATTGCTGCATTCTGGTATTTGAAGCTGTCATGGTACATACTTTGATGTAAATAAGTTCTCTTCCTTCAAATATATCCACTTCGGTAGAGTACAGGCTTTTTGGCTGATAAAATTAGTGGGGTTCTCTTTGAAAGTCTGGTAAATAGCATATCATTCGTTTATGAAAAACAAAATAAAGAAAAGTGGTACAGTAATCAAATGGAACATCTGAAGATTACTACATATATACGCTGTTTATAGATACTTTGAATATACTTTGACATACAGAATGAAAAAGTCACTACTATTCAAATCGAATTTGTAGCACGATAACATATAAATGTATTTACCTGCGATGAGTTGGTATAAGAAGACCAGTTTCATGAATATCATACAATATTTTATGACCGATTTATTTTAAAATAGAAAGCACCAGTCCACATTCAAAAGTTTGCTGTGTTTTCCAGCTATAATGGATTGTTTTCCAGCTTCAAAGATACTGGGGGAAAAGCATTGCTGATATCTATACAACTTACATTCCCAGCGAGCTCTGTTTTTTTTTCGTGGATTTATGTATAGCAATATCCATCAACTTAAACTGATATATACCTCAACAGTAAACAATTAAACTCTCTCCAACAGTCGTCAAGTGATAGACCACTTTCGCTGCAGTAAGAATATCCACATTGCTTCAGCTATTGTACCATTCCATTCCCATTTCCCGTCCTTTCCGATGAAACAATGCTTCAAAATATTGTCCCAAACCCTGTCCACCTTTTTATGCTGATTGTCAGTCGTTGTTACTGGATCCATTCTGATACTAACCGCTGTTAAGTTCTTCAAAATGAAAACATTTCATTGAAAGTAAATTCATATATTAACACTATATCTGACCTATCCAGGCCGGGGGTGGAGGGGTTTTTGCCCCATCCCCCTAAATAATATGTGTATTACCCCATGAGATAAGGGGCTGAAATTTACCACACTATACCCTTGGATCAAGCTCTATCGGATAATGTGAAAAAATCCAAGATGGCCGCTGCAATAACATCACAATGACGTCGATTTCTGAAAGACATTTTTGGTCGATTTTTTCGGTCAGATTTTCCGATTTTTTTATTTATGTCACTTCTCCGCAAAACCTGCATGGCGAAGTGATAAGTAATAGTCTGTTGCGAAATAAAGCAGTTTTTGCCCAATTTTTCTCGCAGAAAAGCAGAAATTTTGAAGAAAAATGACAAAAAATTACTATTCTGGTGCTCCACAGGGACGCCATTTTAATTTTTTCATGGTCCTCAGCCCGTGGGGTTACGCAAATAGGCTCAAAATAACCCCAAATATGCTCAAAATAACCCCAATATGATAACCTACAATGTCACGTAGTATAAGCTCTCCTGAGGTCGGATAGAAAGTTTGGTAGGGAGGAGGGGGAGGGGCTATAATGGCCCCCAGGCCTGATAGTGTTGATTGTTATTAAGTTCTTCAATTTGGGAGCATTTCATTGAAAGTAAATTTATATATTAAATCACATGTATTGGTGCAGATAGTGTATTTTGTTTTGGTTTGATTTGGGTACTCCATCGTAGTACGATACAAACTGGTCATGCAGCGTATGCCATGTTTCTTCCTTTTTGACCACTTACCCAAGGTACGATGAACGTAACTATACACCAGTACTTACAATGTGATAATAAATGTCAGTAGATTCACCCAGTATTTTGAATCCTCTTCTCCAGTACTGTCCTCTTTTCCACTATTTTACTCAATGTTCGTACATTGCCCAGTATATCACAATGCATGCTGAAGGCCACGGACCGTGGATTCGATGAGCTAAAGTCCTTGACTGGGTGATACGTCTCAATTTGAAATGTACTTCTAGATAGCTAGCATGCTTGTTGGCATCAATACCCAAACATCTACATGTCATGGAGCAACAATGATAAATACTCAACTCGAACCGCCCAATGCGCTGAGAACCCTTGAGGATCCAACGTTGTATTCTGATATTACCTATCCCTCATTAAACCACTGCGGTTCTCTCCGGGTACTCCGGCTTTCTCTACCATCAAAACTAGCTGTCACAATATAAGTGAAATAACCTTGAGTGTGACATTAAACCAATTCTCCCCACCTCTAACCGGGCGCTACAGGCCATAGGATCTCATGTACTTCAACATCCCCAAGCTGTACATTTGAAAAATTACAATCAAAGCGTGACTGAGATACATCATTCTCTAGATAACGAGTTCACAAAGAAATCGTATGCATTAAGAATGTACAGATTTGATAGTTTTGAAACATAGTGATGTCTTTGCCAGCATCATTAAAAACTGTTGACCGCTTCCCTCTTGCAGGAGGAAACTAGTCTATATTTTTTTTATTTGGTGCAAATGCCTTTATATGATTTTTGGATTATGGACGCGGAAATTCTTAATAGATGACGGCTTAATAATGAATGACGGAGAAGATGCTTGTAATCTACTATGTCCATCGAATATCAAAGCATTGCCATTTGTTGATAAGGGGCGTTGATCAGAAATTCTATTGCAGATACAGTCCTGAGATAAGGTAGGAACGAGAAAAGAACTGGTCCACGAACGTACATGATGACTGGATGAAGGGTAAGAAATTAATTTTATAATAAAAATTAAATCAATACAAACTGAACTTTCAAATCCAAGATTCGCAATGTAGTATAGCATTTCTTTTTTAGGCGTGTCCGTAAAAGCTAGTCGATATCTTAGCATCTTTTTTGCTGGTCCATCCTCATCTTGGTAATGTTACATAGCTGAGATCTGTTCTTGCAGGCCACGTATGTTACGCCATATGTTGCTGTAATTCAGTATGGAGGAATTTGTATGCACGCCTTTTCTATTAAAACAGTTTGATTCCACGATAACGTTAAATCTGTTAACACGTGGCCAGGTATTCTCCTGGCATCCGATTATGTATAGCCCCTACTATCCGATGCATCTCGACAATAGGAGGTAACAGCCCCGACAATAGGAGAGTGCTGTCCGTCCATCCATGTTAATTCCGAATAGAAATGCCAAATGTTCGTGTAAAGAGCGATTGATGTTTTGGAAAATTCACATTTTGCTTGACTTAGCGCTATCTGGCCTGGGCTTGTTGAGACCTGTCCTGGCCTGGGGGAAGCGATTTTGGGTCCCCTAAATAATTTGTTTACCCCTTGAGCGAGGGGGCTGAAACTTACTGCACTATACCTTTGGTTCCAGCTCTACCAGAAAATGCAAAAAATAATCAAGATGACCGATTTGAAACAGTGATTTTTGGACGATTTTTTCGGTCAGATTTTTCGATTTTTTTATATATGTGTTTTCTTTGCAAAAACTGCATGATAAATTAGTAAGTAGTGTCTGTTGTGAAATAAAATAAATTTTCCTCAATCTTCCTGGAAAGAAAACAGGATTGTTTAAGAAAAATGACGAAAATATCACTTTTTTGATACCCAGCGTGGACGTCATACTGAATATTCCCATGACCCGCAACTTGGGGGAATATGTAAATGGACTCAGAATGACCTTAATAGGATAAAATAAAGAGTCGAGGAGCGCCAACTTTTTGTTTTCCTCCCCCCCCCCCGTCAAGCCTAGTAGGATTAAGTTAACTGCTCCTTGATAATGATTTTAAATATATGATCACTGTGATGTTCATTCAAACTCATTGGAAACTGTTGATCAGGATAAGGATCAGTGTCTGATGTATGCCTGATGCCTGATATCAAAGATTTTTATAATCAGACACATGGATTCGTTAACGTCAAAACAGCCCACGGCTATCAATCACAGATAATCCACTAACTAACCTGGTTTAAATGGCTGTGTTGTGTTGAGCAAACGTCTGTATGTAATGACGTTAGAGATTGTAATGAAAATCGAATACAGCGTTTACTGCAACTGGTTTCGCCGCATGTTCATTTGGTGGTTCTTCAGGCAAAACGCTGTCTACGATCTTCATTTGCTGATACTATCCTGGAATGCTTGTTTTTATTACGCAATCACCAAATGATAATCAGTAATGATAATTCGAAAATCCGTCATCCCAAATTATCGAAAATCATCAGTCATATACTTCAACCATGCTACAAACCTGGTTAGTAGCTCTATAGATTGAACGGAATTAGACACACATACATATATACCAGCACCAAATATGCTGGTTAATTCTTGATTCAACCTTGAGGTTAAATTTTCCGGGATCAATGGCATAAAACAGTCTTAAATACGGATCCCGGAGTGGGAGGAATTGCAGAAAGATAAATATAAACTCTAGTAGAGAGCCCGACTTGATTATATAGGTATTTGTTATTGACTTCGTGGTTGAGGTTATACTCCTAACATCGTCATCTGTCGTTGTTCATGTTCCTTGATTTAAATCAATAGTTCAAATACAGATTCTGTAGTGAAGTTGCAAAATCGGATATCAATTGCTCATTATAACGTTAATATTCGCAATGTTGCCCCAGAATAAGAACAGTGTACTTTTCGCTTATTGGACAATGACGATGGCCCATAATTATGCCTTGACAGTAGGATGTATGCTAGAGTATACCGATCCTTGGTGAGAGGATGGGAACTTATAATCGTACAAAGTCATCAAAATATGCCACTTGGAATTGTCCATGTTGTGAAGAGCTGGCAAGTATATATAGACGGGAGATAGCTAGAGCAGGTCGTCCGCTGCACCAAAATTTTCCTCAAGATCGAAATCTTGAAATTAGGGCATGAGTTCCTTGATAGGAATGGCATATGCCAGTCATCCAAATGGGATACACCATGCCCAGTTTAGTGTTCTGATCTGGATGGGGATGAGTTCCAATTGGAATGGCATATGCCATTCTCTCCGTGCCATTGCATGGTATAGCATAAGCCAACCGTTGTCTGCCGTGTTCCAAAAGGTATGGCATGGAGTTCCTAGGAGTTCCAACTCGGCACACATTCCACTCTATTTGTAATGCCTTATGCCAGTTCCTAGCAGTTCCCAATTTCAAGAAACTCCCTTAACATGTTATGGAATGTATCGCCACGTAAGCAGATTATTCCTTAGTTTCGCGAGGGAGTTTACCTTAGCATGTTAATGATTACTCTTAATATGATATGGATTATTCCTTTCTGTATTATAGAATACTCGGATGGTTTAAATTTAATAAAAAATTTAATTTAAACTAGCGATCAGCTATATACCACGGCTTACTAGAAGATCCATCCATCTATTTCATGAATCCAATCCCGTTAGAGATGGTACACTCAGGCATTGCCTGAAGTCCCGAATCTATCTGGTAGTAATCATTTTGTAGTAAACATACGGTTCTAGGGTTCATATACCGGCACCTGCTGTTCTCTGAGTTTAAGTAAACAATTAACGAACTTCTGCTATATATAGCGCGATTTTTGTGGAATTTCCCCAAACGAAGACAGGGCAATTAAAGACCGTTATTGGTGGACGAGGAACAATTAAGATGTTTGAGAGGGGGGAATATACGGTGTTGTTGTTCTGACGAGCAGTGCTAGATTCCTTCCTTTGAGCCGAGAGTTTTCTATATGAAAGTTAGTTGAGTACGAAAGTCGAGCTACCCACAATGGGTTACTCATAAACCACACAGATCAAACCAATTACAGGGATCGTACATGGCATAACTTGCGCTGAACGTCGCTATATAGGACGGAAATGTGGAATGCATTTATTGGTGCCTTTTGTATGCTTTGTATAGTTTCCGCATGAGCGGGAAATCCAGTGTTAACAAAACCCTGGCAGCTATAGTGATGTGTACAAATTTATGGCATTCCCATGAATTCAGAACCAGACCATAAACGTTAACATTATCAATGGAGACAATCGTTCTGGAGATATTAGATCAAATATATTTTGCCACATACCTATAATGATCTAGTTGTGCATTATTGTAGAACTTGGGCTGACTAATGGTACTTATTATCTTTAATTTTTAATCTTGAGTACAGATTAACAAACTCCAGTAATTATGTAATAAGGAGTAAAAATATACACTCTATACGTTAAACGCAACATTAAAAGGGTGGTGGAAAACCATGCCGGCGTACTGACTAGAAGTCATGCGACTCCACATAAAAATATACTGACTGCATGCGTGTTTCTAAAACATCACAAGAAGCAAAAGTGATCCTTGTGATAATTTGTATCCCAGCCACGCTTTTACTGTAGATGTTCATGTGGACATATTGAACACGACCCATAGCGCCGGCATGAGCGGTATTGGATACAAATATTTCAGAGAGATGATGTAATAGTCATCAAGTCATCTTTTGGAAAATGAACTATGTGACGGCGAGATAGTTGAAGAAATAAGCCCCAAGCGATGAAGAATCTAGTGAATATAAGTTCGTATTCGGAACAAATACTTGTGAGGTTTGACGCCGACCAAGGGTTTCATTCTCCATCATGTTTATAATTCGCAAAACTGCAATGACAATGATTTGTACAGATGGCAAGCCTCGGGGACGAAGAGTCTACCAACAGAATCGCATCGTATACAGGTAACAATTAAACGCAACAATAAAATGGTGGTGAAAAACGATGCCGGCGGACTGACAAGTAGTCATTCACACGTCCGCATTTGAAAAGCACTGTTTTATTAGTGCAACAGCACTCTTTTTTGAATAACTGCCTCTCAGTTATATGTCATGAGCACAGTCACCAATTTTCTTTGAAGTTCTTAAAATGTCATTGAAAAGTCGCATTGCAGAATCCTTCGTACCAGCTTTTCTGGAGCCCTTGCGTAGTATATATGCTAATATATGTTTTGTCAAACACAGTTGCTCCTATGTTCCTAGATACATTATTTCACCATTTTGGATATCTTGATATGCGTCATTTGGAAGGCGGTGTAGTGCTCCCATTTATTAGAGCTTCCCTAATGAACACCTATAAGTAAAGGTTGCCATCGGGAAAACTGGCTGGAATGATTATCACTTCACGTTCTGAAGTAAAGTAGAAGTAGGATATGAGCATCATGTGTTGTCGGCATTACTGAAATTGAGAAACGGATGACCCCCTCTCTCTCTCTCTCTCTCTCTCTCAAACTAGCTTATGTTGATGGAAATTCATATCACACTTACACAGCTTTAATACATGTACTTAGTTTGGTTTCCTACTTGTACAGCTCCTGGCGAGGAAACGGCATTATACGAAAATGTATTTGTATTAATGACGTGAAAATCGTGTGTACGACGGCATTCTATTGTACCTGGTGCCTGTATAATCCTAATGTAGACGGGTTAAACTCTTCATCAATAACTCTCAATAATGTGCATAATTTACGCATATACACGGTTGACTTCATTCAATTCACTCAAACATGTAAGGAACGGTACAATAGAGCACTGTAACACAATCGTCACAGGATAGTTGTCATATTGAGATGACAGCTCGCCTCATGCGAACATAACTCGCTTTCCACATTATTATATAATATATGTCAATTAACCATAAACAACAGTTATTTTGCAGGGGTATGCCATGTACCTCCCTGTACCACGTAGTAAAACATCTATTCAAGGTGATATAGTGTCATTAATACTGCATTTATATGCACAGTTGTCATGTACTCACATGCACATCAGTTTTGCCGCCCATCACAGTAGCTGGTAGTATATTAATACATAATTGTATTGTTTGTACAAGAAGGCCACTGTCGTTTTCTACATGCGCATCCCATGCAGGAACGACCAGGATAACCGGGTCTATATTGGAAGTGAAATTGTGTATGTGTATATTCCAAGTATTTAGAGTTTTGTGTAACTAAATCGTCATGTTTAGCGTGGTTTAGCGAGTGGTCTAGTACGCGCAGCATGACTGATATCACTGGGAGTTCTGTATATCTACGATGATAAGTTAACAGTGCTTCTGTTTGTCAGATGGTCCATGAGAACTGAGATGGTATAGTATATACAAGGCACATATTGACCATCCAGTCGTATACTGACACAAAAACTATTGAAGTATATAGAATTACATCGTTTCAGAACTGTAACAAAACAGTAGTCAGTGAAAGTATTTCCCTGTTGCTTGTCACGGAATGTCTGTAGTTTAAGAAGAACTCGAGTTGGACGCTGTTGACGATGGCGTCTTTTTTTGCTATGTTTGTTTTAACTCTCGCAGTTGAACTCTGAAAAGCTGTTCAGTCTTGGTTAACCCTACCTGGCCGGGCGGGGGGGGCACTTTTCACCTCCCGAACAAGAGGATCATGGGTAAATTCAGAATGGCGACCATCTGGGGTACCAGAAAAGTGATATTTTCGTCAGATTTCTCCAAGATGTTTGCCTTCTGCATGGAAAGGTGGGTAAAACCTATTTATTCAATATCAAATTATTATTTACTATCTTATCATGCAGTTTTTGCGAAGAAAACACAAATAAAAAATTCGAAAATTCGAATCGAAAAATTGTCCAAAAAAATCTTTTTTTCAAAATGACGTCACTCAAACTTAGATTTTTGACATTTTCTAGTAGAGCTTGACCCGAAGATATATAGTGTAGTAAGCTTCAGTCCTCTAGCCTTGGGGATAGCGAAAATATACAGGGGACACTCCTCCTCCTCCCCCCCCCCACACCAGGCTGCGGTACACCCCAAATATGGAGGTGAACAGTCTATCACAGTTATCTCAGATATCATATGTATTATTATAGTGGCGTAACTTACGAGCCACTTACGTTGTTATCTTTGGAAATCCGACCTTTGCATGCCATCGTTATATGCCAGATTATAGTGAAGAGTTAAGATTGGGGGTGTTTCACGAGACCTCTTGAACATGTATTCTCAGCTCCTTGCTCTATGTATATAAATTAGCGGATTCCCACGATCTCCACAGCTACAATCAGCTGATTCTGAGGTCCACCCGTGCACCTGCAAAGTCAAATGATATTGTCGTACTCGGGTATTTGAAGCTGTCATGATGAATACTTTGGAATAAATAAGTTCTCTTCCTTCAAATATATCCCGTGTTATCCACCTCGGTAGAGTATATGCTTTTTAGGCTGAAAATATAAGTGGGGTTCTCTTTGAGAATCTGATAATTAGCATATCGTTCCATTTATGAACAACTGAAGAAAAGTGTTCCAGTAAACAAGCAGAACATCTGAAGATGACTATCAATATACGCAGATCATAGATACTTTGGATATACTTTGACATACAGAATAAGAAAATAACTAACATTTACTCGGTTTCGTAACAAGACAACATATACATGTATTTATTTTTGAGTTGGTATCAGAGGCTCAGTATAAAGAAGAATATCATACAAAATTCTATAACCGATTTATTTTAAAATAGAAAGCATCAGCCCACATTCATAAGTTTGCTGTGTTTCCCAGCTTCAATGGATTGTAGTTCTAAGCAGACTCTCAGAAAAAAAATTCGTTGATATCTGTACCACTTACTTTCCCAACAAGCTCTGTTTTTCTTTTTAATGGGTTTATATACAGCATTATCCATTAAGATAAACCGATCTGTCGACATCTATATACCTCACCATTAAACAACCTTGTCTCACTATTAATCTACATAATATTATACAAATCCCCTCTTCCTCTCCAACAGCCACATCTGCTAGGCTTGAGTAAGACATTCGCATTGGCTCAGCTGTTTCATCATCCCATGCCCCTTTCCAGTCCTTTCAGACGAAACAATGCTTCAAAAACATTGTCCTGAACGCCAAACACTGTCCACTATTTTATACTGATTGCCAGTCGCAGGTTCATATCGAAGAATGGAGCCACTGTGATACTTAACTGTTATTACTTCTTCAATTTCAGAACATTTCATTGATAGTAATTTATATATTAAGTCACATGTATTGGTGCAAATAGTGAATTATTTTCACCCCTCAGCCCGATTGAGCTCAGGGCTATTTTTGTCGCCCTATCAGTCTGTCCGTCTCTCCGTCCGTCTGTCTAGCTGAGCTATGTTCCTCCAGATCACGTACACAGGCAAACCGTCACCAACCAGTACCACTCAGTAACTGGTTGGCTATTGGTTGGTGGAGAACTGATTGGTACTGGTAGGAAAGGTCCCCTTGCGGTACCGCTCAGTCTTCAACTGGTCAGTACCAACCGGTAGCCAACCGGGTACTGATTGGTCACCCATTGGATCCTATGAATTTTCTACTGATTGGCTACCATGCAGTTACCAATCAGTTACCAATCAGTTACCGCTATGTTACCATCCCAATTTTCCACACTTGGTACCTGTTGGTAACAATGCAGTAACACTTCAGTACCAGCTCAGTTACAGCTTGGTTACAGCTCAGTTACTGAACGGCTACCAACCAATTTCTGCTTACCTGCCAGTACCAAGAACCTGCCAGTACCTCTTGGTACTGGTAGGAAAGGTCCCCTCGTGGTACTGTTCAGTTGTCAAGTTGGTCACCAATCAGTAACTGAACAGTACCAACCGGCCACCAATCAGTTACCACACATTTCATTTATGGTATAATCTATTGGTCACCAACCAGTAACTGATCAGTAGCCTTCAAGTCAGAACTGCATGGTACTGCAAAGTTGGGATCGTTGTGGCTACGGCTTGGTTACCAATCAGTTACTGGTAGGTAACTGGAAAGAACCTGGCATATACTATCAAGTGGTGACTGATTGGTAACTGCACGGTACTGTTCAGTCAGGACTTCATGGTACCAATCCTGAACTTTCCGTGCAGTACCAACAAGTTACCTGGAGGTTACCAACAGGAAACTGAACGGTATTGAACGTTGAAAGTTTGCCTGTGTATGTTATGCCATATGTTGCTGTAATTCAGTATGGACGAATTTGTACGTACGCCCTTTCTATTAAAACAGTTTGATTCCACGATAACGTTAAATCTCTCAACACATGTTCACGCATTCTCCTGGCATCCGTGTACCTCCTACTACCAGATGCATCACGACAATATGAGGTAACAGTCCAAACAATGAGAGAATGCTGTCCGTCCATCCATGTTGATAGTAGAGAATTCCAAATATGGAGATGGCAAATGTTCGTGTAAAGAGTGACGGATGTTTTATGGTCTTAAAATGATTCGGATTTCACCTAGGATAACTGCGTCATGATAATGAATTTATATATAGGATCACCTTTCTGTTCATTCAACATCATTGGAAACGGTTGATCGTTTCCGTCTTATAAATATCTGCCTGAGGTTAAAAATTTCTATAATCAAATACAACGGATTGGGTACGGTACTGATAGTTCCATAAAGTCTGGCAATATGGATTAGTTAACGTTAAAACAGACCTCGGCTATCAATGATAGATAATCCACTGGCTAACCCGATTTGAATGATTGTGTTGCGATGAACAAACTCCTGCATGTGATGACGTTATACACTGTAATGAAGATCGAAGATTGCGTTTTCTGCAACCGGTTTCGCCGCATGTTTATTCTGTGGCTCTTCAGTCAAAACGCTGTCTTTGATCTTCATTTTCTGCTACAATCTTAGAATCCTTGAATTGTTACGCAATTACCAAATGAAAATTTATTGGAAAATCCTTCATCCCAAATTATTGAAAATCACCCGTAAATATATTTCAAACATGATGCAGACCTGGTTAGTAGATAGATTGAACAGAATTAGACACACATACATATATACCAGCACCAAATAGGCTGGTTAATTCTTGATCTACCCTTGGGGTTACTTTCTCCGAGATGACTGACATAAAACAGACTTAAACACGAACCCCGGAGTGGGAAGAATTACAAACCCTATACACAGGCAAACTTTCACTGCTCAGCACCGTTCAGTTCTGTACCAATTGGTACCGTTCAGTTTCCTGTTGGTAACCTCCAGGTAACTTGTTGGTACTGCACGGAAAGTTCCGGATTGGTACCATGAAGTCCTGACTGAACAGTAACTGATTGGTAACCAAGTCGTAGCCACAGCGATCCCAACTTTGCAGTACCATGCAGTTCTGACTTGAAGGCTACTGATCAGTTACTGGTTGGTGACTAATAGATTATACCATAAATGAAATGTGTGGTAACTGATTGGTGATCGGTTGGTACTGTTCAGTTACTGATTGGTGACTGAACAGTACCACGAGGGGACCTTTCCTACCAGTACCTACCAGTACCAAGAGGTACTGACAGGTAAGCAGAAATTGGTTGGTAGCCGTTCAGCAACTGCTGTAACCAAGCTGTAACTGAGCTGGTACTGAAGTGTTACTGCATTGTTACCAACAGGTGCCAAGTGTGGAAAATTGGGATGGTAACATAGCGGTAACTGATTGGTAACTGCATGGTAGCCAATCAGTAGAAAATTCATAGGATCCAATGGGTGACCAATCAGTACCCGGTTGGTTACCGGTAGGTACTGGTCAGTTGAAGACTGAACGGTTCCGCAAGGGGACCTTTCCTACCAGTACCAATCAGTTCCCCACCAACCAATAGCCAACCAGTTACTGAGTGGTACTCGTTGGTGACGGTTTGCCTGTGTAGTAGAGATCCCGATTTTATTATATAGGTATTTGTTATTGAATTCAGGGTTACGGTTTTACTCTGAACATCATTATCTATCGTTATTCATGGTCTTTGATTTAATCAATAGGTCAAATACAGATTATGTAGTGAAGTTGCAAAGTCGGACATCAATTGCTCACTTTAATGTTCCTGAGTTAATATTCGCAATGTTGCCCCAAAATACAAACAGTGTACTTTTTCGCTTATTGGCAATGATGATGGCCTCTAATATGCATTGACATTGTGGGGTGTATGCTAGAGTATACCGATCCTTGGTGAGAGAGTGAAAACTTATAATCGTACAAAGTCATCAAAACATGCCACTTTGAATTGCCCATGTTATGAAGAGCTGTCAAGTATATATAGAGGGGAGAAAACTAGAGCACAAAAATTTCCTTAAGAAACAGCATCATGTTATAGTATATGTCACAACTATAGCACCAGCGGAGAAAGTTTACTCTAGCATGTTGATGATTGTCCTTATGGAATATAAAATAGTCATTTCTATGTAAAAGAATACTCTGATGGTGGAATCTTGGAGGGAGCTCGAGGGCCGTTGTGTACACAGGCAAACTTTCACCGTTCAGTACCGTTCAGTTCGGTACCATTTGGTACCGTTCAGTTTCCTGTTGGTAACCTCCAGATAACTTGTTGGTACTGCACGGAAAGTTCAGGATTGGTACCATGAAGTCCTGACTGAACAGTACCGTGCGGTTACCAATCAGTCACCACTTGGTAATATATGCCAGGCTCTTTCCAGTTACCTACCAGTAACTGATTGGTAACCAAGTCGTAGCCACAACGATCCCAACTTTGCAGTACCATGCAGTTCTGACTTGAAGGCTACTGATCAGTTACTGGTTGGTGACCAATAGATTATACCATAAATGAAATGTGTGGTAACTGATTGGTGACCGGTTGGTACTGTTCAGTTACTGATTGGTGACCAACTTGACAACTGAACAGTACCACGAGGGGACCTTTCCTACCAGTACCTACCAGTACCACGAGGTACTGGCAGGTAAGCAGAAATTGGTTGGTAGCCGTTCAGTAACTGAGCTGTAACCAAGCTGTAACTGAGCTGGTACTGAAGTGTTACTGCATTGTTACCAACAGGTACAAAGTGTGGAAAATTGGGATGGTAACATAGAAGTAACTGATTGGTAACTGATTGGTAACTGCATGGTAGCCAATCAGTAGAAAATTCATAGGATCCAATGGATGACCAATCAGTACCCGGTTGGTTACCGGTAGGTACTGATCAGTTGAAGACTGAACGATACCGCAAGGGGACCGTTCCTACCAGTACCAATCAGTTCCCCACCAACCAGTAGCCAACCAGTTACTGAGTGGTATTGGTTGGTGACGGTTTGCCTGTGTTAAACTAGCGATCAGTGTGCTTAATAAATGATCCATATATCTATTCCATACAATTTTAATGATTTTTCTTTTCAGTGTATAGTCACACATAAGAATATTCCAAATCAATCCCATCCTGTTTGAGGTGGTGCACCCAGGTATTGCCTACAGACCTTCATCTATCTGATAGTAATCATCTGGTAGTAAACATACGGATCTAGGCTGCATACCCGTTGCTGGTGTTCTCTGACTTTTATGTCAACAATTTACAAACTTCTGCTTTATATAGCGCGGTTTCTGCTAAATGAAGACAGGGTAATTAAAAACTGCTATTGGTGAACCTGAAACAATTAAGATGTTTGGAGAAGGGCGAATATATGGTGTTATTCTTCGGAAGAAAAAGAGTTAGATTCTTCCCTTTTAGTCGAGTTTCTGTATGAAAATCTGCTGGAAATGAAAGCCTCTACCCGCATTGATTTAATAATAACCCACACAGATCAAATCAATTACAGGGGTCGTACATGACATAACTTGCGCTGAACGTCGCTATATAGGACGGACATTTGGAATCCATTTATTGGTGCCTTTTGTATGTTTTGTATATTTGCCGCATGGGTGGGGAATTCAGTGTTAACAAAACTCTGTCTGGCAGCTAGTGATGTGTACGAATTTAGGGCATGGATTCAGAACCAGTCCATAGTTAACATTGTCAATGGAGACAATCGCACTAGAGATTTTAGATGAAATATATTTTGCCACATACCTATAATGCTATAGTTGTGCATTATTGCAGACCTTGGGCTGACTAATGGAACTTATTATTTTTAATTTTTAATCATGAGTACAGATTCGCAAACTAGATCATATATAATAAGGAGTAAAAGTATATACTCTGTACGTTAAACGCAACATTGAAAAGGTGGTGGAAAACCATGCCGGCGTACTGACTATAGAAGTCATATGACCTCACATCAAACTATACTGACAGCATGTTTCTAAAACATCACAAGAAGCAAAAGCGATCCCTGTGATGATTTATATCCCAGTCACGCTTTTATTGTAAATGTTCATGTGGACATATTAAATGACATGATCACATGGCCCATAGCGCCAGCTTGAGAGGTATTAGCTACAAATATTTCAGAAAGATGATATAATATTCATCAAGTCATGTTTTGGGAAATGAACTATGTGACAGCGCGATAGTTAAAGAAAAACTCCCCCAAACGATGGAGCATCTATTGTATATGATTTCGTATTCAAAACAAATACCTGTGAGGTCCGACGCCGACCAAGCGCTTCATTCTCCACCATGTTTACAATTCACAAAAATACAATCACAATGATTTGTACAGATGGCAAGCCTCGGGGACGAAGAGTCCACCAACAGAATCTCATCGTAAACAGGTAACAATTAAACGCAACAATAAAAGGGTGGTGAAAAACGATGCCGGAGTACTGACAAATAGTCATTCACACGTCCGCATTTGAAAAGCACTATTTTATTAGTGCAACAGCACTCTTTATTGCACAATTGGCTGACAGTAATATGTCATGAGCTCAGCCACAAATTTTCGTTGAAGTATTTAAAATGTCATTGGTAAGCCGCAACGGCAGAATACTTTGTATCAGCTCTGCTAGTGCCCTTGCAAGGTATATCTGCTAATATATGTTTTGTCAAACACAGTTGCTCCGATGTTCCTGGATAAATTATTTCCGCATTTCGGATATCCCAATATTGGGTCATTTGGGAGGTGGGGTATTGCTCAGTCATTTATTAGAGCTTCAATAATGAACACTCAACAAGTAAAGGTTGCCATCGGTAAAACTGGCTGGAACGATTATCACTTCACGTTCTCATGGTAGCATTAATACATGTACTTAGTTTGGTTTCCTACTTATGCGGCTCTTAGCGAGGAAACGACTTTATACGAAAATATAGTTCTAATAAAGACGTGAAAATCGTGTGGACGACGGCAATCTACTGTAACTGGTGCGTACATGTATATATTCTTAATGTAGAGCGAGGTTAAATACATGATCAATAACTCTCAATAATGCGCATAATTTACACATATATACGGCCGACTCCATCCAATTCACTCAAACATTCATGGAACGGTACAATAGAGCATTGTAACACAATCGTCACAGGATAGTTGTCATATTGAGATGACAACTTGTCTCATGCGAACATAACCAGCTTTTCACATTATTATATAATAGGGGTCAATTAATCATAAACAATAATTATTGTACAGCGGTATGCCATGTACTTTCCTGTATCACGTAGTAGAACATGTATTCAAGGTGTTATAGCGTCATTAATACTGCATTTATTAGCACAGTTGTCATGTACTCACATGTACATCAATTTTGCCGCCTATCACAGTAGCTGGTAGTATATTAATACGTATTGGTACTGTTTGTACAAGAAGGCCCTCGCCATTTTCTACATAGGCGCATCCCATGCAGGAACGACTAGGATAGCCGGGTCTGTATTGGACGTGAACTTGTGTATCCAAGTATTTAGACTTCGGTGTAACTACACCGCAATGTTTTGTTTGGTTTAGAGAATAGTCCAGTACGCGCCGCATGACTGATAACACTCAGAGCTTTGTATACCTGCGATGATAACTTGACAGTGTTTCTGTTTGTCAGATGGTCGATTAAAACTGACTGGTTGGTACAGTATATACTAGGCTCACATCGACCATCTAGTCGTATACTGACACAAGATATACTGAAGAACAGTAACGGCACAAAGTTGAAATCCACGCTATCCTGACTCTAGGACCATCCGAACTTTCCGGAAAAGATGGAGCGAATTTGGCTCAAATGACAACACTGGAAGTTAGGTGAGTACTTCTTCCTATCCTCTTATACCATTCATAAGCTAGTGTGTTTGTAAACAGGGCCAAATGTATTAAAACTACATGTAAATGTTCCATGCGGAGGATCCGTCTATCCACTGAGAGACCAGTCATTACTAACAAAGCAATGTTCGTGAATACAATAATACATAACTCATTCCAGCAGCATGAAAATATTAATAATGCTGACTGAATTCATTTGTTTGCATTCAGCAAATATTACGGGTAGACTATATGATGTTAGTCAAATGACTATTCGTTCAATTGACAAACTACTGCAAGGACAGCTTCATGAAGACTTATTCAGACAGCAATATCAGAACACAACACAGCCAGAAAAACGGTGTTGCTAAACACATTTTTGGGTTGTTGTAGGATGTTCAACACCACAAAGAGGTGTTGAGAAATGATGTTCACATTCGTGAACACTTAGAAATGGTGTTGAGGCCAGTTCAACACCAAATACTGATAAAGGGTGTTTAAGATGGCACAACACCATATTTTGGTGTTAATTGACAAGTGCTAATACTGACTCAACACCAATAACATTACTCATGTCAATAAAGGGTGTTGGGGACATAATTGATGGTGTAGGTCTAAATTCAAGACCATTTATTGGTATTGAACACCATTTTCCTGGCTGCGCATAATTTCTTCTTGAACCAGTTTCTCCCATGTAGTCTGAGGAAGCATTTTGTACTGCTTGCCAAGGATTGTGTCTGCAGTTTAAGAAGAACTCGATTTGTACGCTGTTGATAATTCTCGTAGTTGAACTCTAAACAGCTGAGTTAAACCACCGAAAAAGAGACACTCAGTTCGATGGACCATAGAATCCGCCACACTGACGGTGTGAAATCTTTCACAGTTATCTCGGTGGATTATTATAGTGACGTAACTTATAAGCCACTTATACTTAAATTGATATCTTTGGAAGTCCGAACTTCACCAGAGTGCACGGTGTATTTCTCACAGATCTATTGAAGAT